>ML808327.1:99408-119845 GCA_009831015.1 Picea engelmannii | reverse complement strand
AGGTTGATTGGTACAGGTTTACAGTAGTATATCTCACAGTGATAATGTGGCATTGGTTCCATCATTCTACTTATACGTCAGGGCGATTGTATGGGGCAAGGACAGGTGGTTGTAGCCACCTTCCAGTTGTAGTCGGAGAACATAGGGGGTTGTAGCCTCCTTTTGGTTGTAGCCAGATAATTGGGGAGTTGGAGATTCCCTAAAGTTGTAGCCTGAGAAACTAGGGGGTTGGAGCCTCCTTCTAGTTGCAGCTGGAAAACAAAGGAAGTTGGTGCTTCCAATGAATGTAATTCTTCAATACATATAAGAAAAAGCATTATGTGGTTTTCTCTCGCTTTGGGTTTCCATGTAAAACACTGGTGTACTGTGTATGTGTATGATTATTCATTTGTTCATTGCTTATTTACTCTGCAGTTATTGGATGATAATGCTACATTGATATAACACTTGGATTATATAGTTAAAAAGGATTATATTTATCTATTTCTGATTCACCCCACCTCTTAGTAATCCAACACGATTTTCTCCTACCAGTCCTTTAGTTGTTCCCTTTTCAGCTTCCTCCAACTGCTCCTCATGTTGGTCTAGACCTTCATCTGCTTCCAACTTAGCTTGTTGGATGTGCACTTGTTGCACTACCACTCTCCTCTCAAGAGATTCTAATTCTTCACATGGACCGGCAAAGTCTATGATTTATGATTCCTCTTCTTTTGTAGGCCCTAGTGCTGCAGTCACCTCTTGTTTAGCTCCCTAACTGGAAGTGTCAAGCGATTCTACTGAATGATCTTCTTATTTTGTTGGGATAGACATTAGTATATGTTCCTTCTCCTCCTTGAAAGTTTTTGCTTGTTGTCTCCCTGTCGCCTATGCAAAATCTGTGTTAGCCTCTACTTAGCCTCTTGGTAGGAATATTTAGATCCCTCTAATGATCATAACATTGCTATGATCCTCCCCTTCTATTGTGATGAAAGCTTCTAACTTTTCATCATCTTCATTTACATGATTCATGGCTCTGCGTGAATCTCTATCTGAGTGGGGTTTCTCTCCCGCCTCCTCATCTGTCAATGAACTCTCATATGAGTTCACCTCTTCTCCCTTGCCCACTTGGAAATATGAGATGTCTCCTCTGTCCACATGGAATTTTACGATATCTATTGATCTACTCTCATTTCCCACCTAGAAATCTATGAGACTCTTGCCATATCTCTTTACCTTATGACTGAGTTTTTCAGCATGCCTCAGCCATCATTTTAATGTCTGTTGCTACCTCCTGGCCAAAAACTTCTGAACGGGAAATTTGGTTGTCCTCTTCAAAGGCCATTTGTATCTCCTGTGTACCTTTGACTCATGTTGCATTTTGAATGCAAGCTTCTCCATCCGCGCTCGAATTTCACTGAGCTCTTTGTCCATCTTCGCCTTTCTCTTCTGCAACCGGACTTCTACTCAGCCATTCTTATGATCGTTAATGGCCATCTAGCTCTGTCTACAACCCACCTGGTTTCTTACCACCTGCTGCACGCCTTGCAATAGCTCCAACAGAGCATCACACCCTATCTCCCTGGTTTACAAAAATCAATTCTATAGCAGCTCCTTTATCTCTTTCTCTCCGTCTGAGAGAAATCAAGCTCTAATACCACATCGTGCCAACCTCCCCCCTCTCCTTTCTCTCCTTTCAAGGATGGATCAACCTCCCGCTCTAGGATCATTCAAATCTTCGAGTCGAATGACTCGTCGGGCTCCTGACGGAACTGGTTTGAATTAACATAGGCCCTTTCTACTTCCTCGGCACCCATGATATGGTACTTGTGGACCCTTTACTTAGCACTTTTCAATCCTCGTGTTGACTCCCTTAGCTCTCACTGCTAATATCCTCCATTGATATGACCACGGGTTGCGACCGCGGGTCAATTCCCTTCGCAATCTCACACTTCAAGACTTTCACGAACTTCTTCCTCCCTTTCCCGATTTCCAAATTGATGAATGCTTTGGGACAAGATTTACGGTCCTCATTCCTCTCTCGATCAATGAATGTGATTGAATTGTGAGTTCGGTTTTCGCAACTCTTGTCTCCTCTCAACACCACTTTTCCAACTTACGAACCAGTGATGCGCTGATCCTTTGCCACGCATCCTTCCAGATCCAATAGCCTAGATTTTAAATAGCTCTTCGCGGCTTCGCGAAGATCCATGTTCACTCTCGCAAACCTTCAGAATTTCTTCCTCCCGAACCTCTTGATATTCTGCCACCTGGCTCCTCCTCAACAGTGGGTTACTTCTCTATCTTCTAGACTTCAGCAAGTCCTTGACTCCTTTGCGATCTTAGCACAACTTCCCCTTCGATACTTAGAATATTCTCAAAACTCCTTCTGCACCCCTTGCAGAGTTCTGCACAGACTTCCTTCTGTGACTTAGCTCGGCTTGAAAATCTCCAAAGTTCCAAGTTCCTATGCAAGCTTCTATTTCCCTCCTGGAAGTTCCTCACCTGTCCTTTAGAGTTTATAAGGTGAACACTCGACATGTCCTTAGGCGCACTCCTTGCATTGGCTCAGTTCTTCGATTTCTTCTCCCTCGGCCTTGTGGAAAGCTTAAGGAATCTCCTTTCCTTTGTCGATGCACTTCTTGCAAAACCTTCCTTCAGCAGAATGTTCAGCAATTTTGTGATTCTTTCATACCCTCAACCATGTAGTTCTTGGGTATGCTCACGCAAGCTCGATGCCCTCCTGGCAGAGTATTCCAAAATGTTCAGTAACTCTGTGTTGTGCTTCTCTCCACACAGTATTTATTTTCAAGGGACCTAACCACCTTGAAATTTCTCCTTGTGTCTGTAATTAAATCTGTCGTGCCCACCTGGAAACTTCTCTTCTGACTCCATTGAGTTCATATGCGCACTCCTTGAGTTGGCTTACATATTTTTCTAGCTCTTTTGCGCACTCCTTGCACTTAGCCTAGAGTTACAGACTTAACTAAACACACTCATGAATAGAAAATTGTGTCTCTATCCCTGCAGACAATTTCTAACATCCATCTACAACTCACAAACATGAAATTGACATTCATAACACAACATCCATTTAACAGAAATGTAAAATAGGAAAAAATGTCATTTTTCTATTAATGGTGGAACATCAATTTACAAGGGTGGAGTCTGAGATGTAACTGAGTCTCGGATCTCTATGTCTCTCCTTTACAACATGGCTCATATAACTCAAAGCCGACCCACAACCTTCTACCATCTAACCTTCAACAACCTCTAGCCTACCTAACGTCTCACCTCTATAAGACTCAACCAACGACCGTCTAACCTCTACTTTCCTTACAATACAAATATTTATACAAGAGGGGCTCAAATGAGATTCCCTCGCAAGCTAACAAATGGTGTCAAATCACCATCCCTAATGCTTATTGAATGGAAAAATTACAATGATGGCGATCTTGCTCCAAATCGAACACAGATCTAATTTGTCATCAGCCTATTAATGGAAACCTCATATTTTGTTCGTGTGAAGGCATGCTTCTGTTCTTCCATCTTGTCTCCAATTAATGTTTGGATAACACCTTGGATCCTTGAGTCAAAAATTAAAGAGGACGGCGCCTCTCTTGCCTTGAATGCACACCATGCGTGTTTATTAGTTGGCACGTGCTAAGATGGAGCAATGCTCCTGCATCACATAGTCCATCACAAGGGTTATGTCCTTTCCTCCTATCCTATCAAACAAAAATTCATGTGGATCATTCCTAATGCACTATAGAATAGCATAAAATGATAGGGGTTATTGTTAGGGTTTTCCTTATAGTTTAGGAATAAATTATTATGGGGAAAATCTTGAGTGTACTACAGGAATAAGATAAGAATGATATGAAAGAGTGTCGTTATAATGAGAGTATTAATTTCCCTTATTATGGTTAATGGTATAAATAAAGTTTTTTTTAAGTTAAAAAAAAAAGAGTTCGGTCGAGTAATGAATGGTGGAAAATGTTGGACAAACTTATAATATATTTGACAACGAGATTCATAGTTGTTCCCCCTCTATAAAATGAAAAAAAAAATTGTAGTTAATTTTTGGGTACATTACATATGGTATCAGAGTTGTTGGTTACAACACTTAGGCCCAAGTACAACAACAGAAAATTATTTTGTTGAAGGAATAATCTAACAAATAATTTTTATTTTCACAAATAGAAAAAAAAATTCTAACAGCCAGGAATTACTCTAGATTGTCAACAGGTAAAGGTTGAGCATCAACATCCAGCAGGTCTGTGACAACCTCTTCCCATACTCGAATGGAAGTGGGAAATTATTTCAATGGACTTCATCATAGGTTTTCCTAAGACTCAAAGACAAAATGATTCGACTATGGTGGTAATTGATAAGCTAAGTAAGTGTGCACATTTTATACTTGTGAAATCTACTTACAAAGTGATTAATATTATTGAAATTTGTATGAAAGAAATATTTAGGTTGCATAGGGTTCATAAGATGGTGGTTTCAGATAGAGATGTCAAATTTACATCCAATTTTTGGAAAGATAAAGTATGTAATTATTATTTTATGATTGTTGGACAAAAGTTTGACTTTCCAACTACCCTCTTTCAATGGACACATGTATGAGACAAAAAAATTTAATAAATTTAATGCTGGAGAAAAGATGGAATAGATAGGGTAAAAACAATTGACTATTAATCCATGAGTGGGGAACAGGGTTGAGTTAACTCAGAGGTAACTTTTACAAGTGTCAGAAGTTGAGTTATGTCACTAGAAGCCCCTAGAAATCAAGGATTTGTAAAGATGTGAATTTCCTGAGGGAAAAGAATGGAAAGTCCTTGGCATGAGATATATACAATGTATGTGGGAGGCAGGACGTTGCTTAGTATGTTGGGGAAAATAATTGTTTTTTGTTCTGAGCACATGAGTGAGGCAAACAATTTTCTGAATTGTTCAGTGAGATAGTGGCTAAGGAGTGATGCTCAGTTTTCCCTTCTGGAGTCATGGTCAGGCTAGGGGGTGATCAGGACAAGTAAACATGGTTGTTATGAATCTATATTTGGGTGGAACATGGTTGTTCCATTTGTTTTCCCAACATCATTGTTCAGATATGTATCTTAGTGGTTTTACTTTCATTTTTCTAAAGTGTTATAATGGTTGATGTTATATATGTAGGTAATGATCTATATAGGTGTGCATCATGGCCATAATAGATCTCTTAAATTTCTTATTGTTTAATTACCTGTCAATGTTGTTGGAGGGATTTGACTTGCATTAGTGTTATAATGGATGCTATTATATATGTAATTAATGATCTATACAGATGTACCTCTTGGCCATAATAGATTTGTTAAAATGCCTACTATTTAAATACATGTTAATGTTTTGGTGGGATATGACTTGTAATAGTTATAACATCTATATTTAAGATACATAATGGATTTACATAGAAAAATGTGTAGATCATAAAACTAAATAGTTACTCTATGGAGATTTTCGCACATGAAAAACTAACAACTACAAAAAAGAAAAAAGTGAACCAAAGCAATTAGATCATATCATAACATTAGTAAGTGAATTGCTTAGTATTGCTTCTTCCTATATTTTATCTCTCAACCAGAGGAGTGAAGAAAACTATGCAATCATATTTCAGTATAAATATAGATTAATACAAAGTCATATATATATATATATTAAAGAAATGGACATCTGATTCAATGGATCTCATAGATTATCATGCAAAAATTATTTATCAAGTTGATAGGTCATTGGTGTACACAGGGCCTTGTCGATTCCTCTAAGTAAAATATTAATACAATGGGGTTTTGTACACCCAATAAGCTCTACTAGTTAAATTCAAAACAAAATTTAAAGAATCTACATCAATCATCTATAACAAAGTAGGAAGCGCAAGTCTTGGGAAGGGAATCTCAGTAAGAGGTCATTCCTTGATGAAATGAGAGTAACTTTCAAAACAGGATGTTTTCCCTTCGCAGAATCACAGTGCATGAACTTAACCTACAAAAGGGAAACCAATATATAATTAATAATCCCCTCAAATTTATTGAAGAACAATATAAAGAGAATGAGAAAAGGGTGTGTACTTATCTCGAGTCTGGTTGAATTCTAGTCATCCTTGTATCCTTGTGAAGTAGGAACTCCGCGACTAGGGAGGAGGAGTAGGCTCACAGTAGCTTGATGGGTTCCCTCTCAAGAAAAGGGACGCATAATCAAAACGCATATCCATAAACATAAGTCATTCATGATTTTTAACCAGATACCATACCAAAGAACAATTATTTTTATCAAACCATCACGAGTTTTCATAAGTTCTTTAAAATACAGAGGTTATCATGAAATTAACCCTTACAAATTTTAAAAGAAATATACACCACATCATATCAGAGGAGTATTTACCAGTACTGGTACAGAGTTAAAAATTACAAAGTAGTATTTACCAATGCTAGTACCGAGTTAAAAATTACAGAGAGTAATTACATTGAGTAGTCACAGAGAAGTATTTACCAATGCTATTATAGAGATGAAATATTTACATAGGATAATCATGAAGAATAGTTTCAGATAAGAATCTAGTATAGAGACTAAATTACCGAAAGTAATCATGAAGAACAGTTACAGACAAAAACTATCGCGACTAGCCAGAAAGACTATGATGGCATTTTGAGTAAAAGGTCAATGTTTCTCCTCTTAAGAGTAAAACCATATTCCCTAACTTAGGGAAAGCAAGAATGAAGTTGAGTATTATCAGAGACAGTATAATAATTTAAAGAAGGAAATTTAACAACGTAGCAGATGTATCCCCTCGCAAACAGAATCAAGAATCTAGCAAAATATTTACAGAAGACAGCAAATATTGTTTTACAAGAAATCAAACCCAACCACGTGTTCCTCATCAAACAAAAAGAGTCCCTATTATAGGGTAACTGCACATACCATGATTTTACTGCATATTGAAAGAAACGTAAATAGCGCCAAGGGTCAAGGTCCATTACAAAGAGAAGTAATAAGAGAACACCAATATGTGTAAGCCACCATAGCTCGTGGGTTCCTTTCAAGGTTCTACAGAGAGTGGTAAAACTAAAAACGCGTAGTCATGTACAAGCGGGTTATACACAGTGGTATTTCTTTTCGAACTTTGAAATAACTCAGAGACATGGGAGAACTGCGTAATCCCTAACAAAGAAAAAACACCACAGTATGAGAAACTCCTTCGGAAAAACACAAGGTGTCAATGCTCAGTGATTTACCTGTAATAACCAAGGAATGCCAATGCGTGTAGCCTCCATAGCTCATGAGATCCTTCTGGTGTTATACATAGAACAATTGGTTACAAGAATAACGTTGGGAGGGAAAGTTCAGGGAAGCGGCGTAAAAGAGAAAAAACCTTGTAACAAAGTAAAAATTGTGTGACACAGCAAAAACCTTTGAACGATTATGGACCTCGAGCCCATCGCTCGTAGTGGAGGACTGATCGAGTACGTTTCCAGACTCTATGTGAATTCAGCGAAGTGGAGAGCCCACATTGGCTATGTCCCTACAGCATCAAAAACGGAGTACGTGGTAGGTAAGTTGGTTTCATTAAGAACTTGTGATCCCTTTAATGTGTGTTAAAGCGCAGTGTCAATTCATAGACCATGAATTACAGTTTGATGTTACCATCCCTTAATACATAAAAAAGAGCCACTATAACCTTTCTTTTTTAAGTAGTGTAATTCGGGTTATTAAGCCATGACAACACATGTGTCAGAGTAAGCTTATACCTAGCACATTTACCTTACATTTAACATGAGGTTCCATGGTCGTGACCTAGAGAGAAATAGAATAATATACACTCTTGTCTATTGCAAAATCTCGGCCAAGTCTATGTTTAAAGTAATATGGGTGGAATGTTTATATCTATTTTCAAAATAGCATAGTCCATCGTGAGGGTTATGTCCTTTCCTCCTAGCCTAGCAAACAAAAATTCTTGTGGATCATTCCTAATGCACTATAGAATAGCATAAAATTATAGGGATTATTGTTAGGTTATTCCTTATAGTTTAGGAATAAACTATGGAAAATCTTGCTTGTACTACAGGAATAAGGTGATAATGATATAAAATAGTGTCGTTGTAATGAGAGTATTAATTTCCCTTCTTATGATGGTTACTATTATAAATAAAGTTTTTTTTTTTAAGTTGAAAAAACAAAGAGTTGAGACGAGTAATGAATGGTGGAAAATGTTGGACACACTCATAATGTATTTGACAACGAGACTCATAGTTTCTCCCCTTCTATAAAAAAAAAAAAAAAATTGTAGCTAATTTTGGGGTACATTACATATGGTATCAGAGTTGTTGGTTATAACACTTAGGCCTAAGTGCAACACTAGAAATTTATTTTGTTGAAGGAAGAAGCTAAATAATTCTGCACATTTTATACCTGTGAAATCTACTTACAAAGTGAATAATATAGCTGAAATTTTTATGAAAGAAATATTTAGGTTGCATGGGGTTCCTAAGATGGTGATTTAAGATAGAGATGTCAAATTTACATCCAATTTTTGGAAAGAATTGTTTGCAGGCTTGGACACTAATTTGAATTTCAGCACAAGTTATCATTCATAAATTGATGGGAAAAGAATCAAATTATCGAAGATGTGTTGTGAATATCTGTAAGGACAAAACCAACTAAGTGGGAAGAGTATATACATTTAGTCAAATTCACATACAATAATGGGTATCAAGCATCATCTAAGATAAGTCACTTCAAAGTATTATATGGAAGGAAATGTACAACCCTGATCAGTTGGGATAATTCGGTTGACAGGATTATGGTTGGAGCAGAAATGCTCCAAGAAATGGAAAGGATGGTCAAAAGGGTACAACAGAACTTGAAAGAGGAAAAAGATCGACATAAACATTATGCAGATCTAAAAAGGAGACATCAAGAATTTAAAATTGGAGAACATGTATATCTCAAAGTCAAATGAGGAGAAGATCCCTAAAACTAGGTGCCAATATTTTGTGGTCATTTTGATATCTTAACTCGAATTGGACCAATGGCGTATCAACTAGCACTCCCTGCAAATTTAAAAGTTCATAATGTTTTTCATGTTTCTCTTAAAAAGATATATTCATGATCATACTCACATCATTGATTGGAACATGGTGCAGGTGGAACCAAAAGGTGAGTTCCAAGAGGAACCTCTATGCATTATGGATGGGAAAGAAACAGTACTTCGGAACATAGCCATCGGCCAAGTAAAAGTCCAATGGAAGCACTTTAGTCCTAAGGAAGCTACTTGGGAATTGGGAGAAGAAATGCATAAATCTTATCCAATTCTGTTCCAAGAGACAATTTGAACACTGAGGACAGAGTTATACATAAGAGGGAGAGGATGTGATATCCTTGAATTATTCAAAAAAATAAATTTATTTTATAGTTGTTATTCTAAAATTAAATTTCCATTTTTTGAAATTCGAATTTTATATTTTTGAAGTATGTAATTATTATTTTATGACTATTGGACAAAAGTTTGGCTTGCCAACAGTCCTTTTTTTATGGACACATGTATGAGACAAACATTTTTAATAAATTTAATGTTGAAGAACATATGGAACAACCAGGTTAAAAATAGTTGACTATGACTCCATGAGTGGGGAACAGGGTTGAGTTAACTCAGAGCTGACTTTTACAAGTGTCATAATTTGAGTTATGTTACTAGCAGCCCCTAGAAAGCAAGGAATTGTAAAGATGTGAATTTCCCAAGGAGGGAAAAGAATGGGAAGTCCTAGGCATGAGATATATATAACATATGTGGGAGGCGAGACATTGCTTAGTATGTTGGGAAAAACAATTTTTTTGTGGTTATGAGCACATCTGGAGTGAGGCAAACAATTTTTTGAATTGGTCAGTCAGATAGTGGCTAAAGACTGATGGTCAGTTTTCCCTTATGGAGTCATGGTCAGGCTAGGGGGTGATCAGGACAAGTAAATGTGGTTGTTCTGAATCGACAATTAGGTGGAACGTGGTGCATCATTGTTCAGATATGTATCTTAATTGTTTTACTTTCATTTTTTTGAAGTGTTGTAATGGTTGATGTTATATATGTAGGTAATGATCTATATAGGTGTGCCTCATGGCCATAATAGATATGTTAAATTGCCTATTGTTTAATTACATGTCAATGTTGTTGGCAAGATTTGACCTGCATTAGTGTTAGAATGGATGATATTATATATGTAAGTAATGATCTATACAGATGTGCCTCTTGGCCATAATATATTTGTTAAATTACCTATTATTTAAATACATGTTAATGTTTTGGTGGTATCTGACTTGTAATAGTTATATCATCTACATGTAGGCTACATAATGGATCTACATAGACAAATGTGTAGGTAATAAAACTAAATAATTATTGTATGGAGATTTTTGTACCTAAAAAACTAACTACTACAGGAGAGAAACAAGTGAACCAAAGCAATTATATCATATCAGAACATTAGTAATTAAACTTCTTAGTTTTATTTTTGCCTATATTTTATCTCTCAACCAGAGGAGCGAAGAAAACTTTATGATCATATTTGAGTATAAAGATAGATGAATACAAATTCCTTTATATATATTTACACATACATTAAAGAAATGGCCATCTGATACAATGGATCTCAGACATTAGCATGCAAACTTTATTTATGAAATTGATAGGTCGATGGGCCTTGTAGTTTCCTCTAAGTAAAATATTAATACAACGAGGTTTTGTACACCCAATAAGCTCTGCTATTTAAAATCAAAATAGAATTTAAATAATCTACATCAATCATTTATAACAAAGTAGGAAGCGCAAGTCTTGGGAAGGGAATCTCAGTAAGAGATCATTCCACGATGGAACCCGAGTAACTTTCAAAACAATATGTTTTCCCTTTGCAGAATCGTAGTGCACGAACTTAACTGGCAAAAGGGAAAAGCGTATATAATTAATAATCCCCTCAAATTAATTGAAGAACAAGATAAATAGAATGAGAAAATGTAACATCTCTCTCTTGCTTGCACATATTATTGACTTATTCTTTGAGGACACTTGTGAGCAAGTGATCTGGTTTGAATATATGGTTGTAATTTCTTCTTATGGGTTCTTATGATGATGTTGATGGATTAGCATTTATGTTTATTTGACATCTATGTATAGACATATGTTATTGACGGGTTTCTCCTGAGTGTACAGAATACTGACAGATTAGTTTGAGTATTTCATTTATGCATATGTGACATATGATCAGGTATATTATGATGATTTTTATGGATCATTGAGAGTATTTCGTTGATGTATGCATGCTGATGATTTCTTCCTAATTAGACTCACATAAGGAGTAAAGGGGTCATGCACAACAACCAGATATTGAGGGAGAGGTGTGGCAGCATCCATATCAAAGCCTACTAGCACTTTTGTCGTGTCTTGAATTGTAGGTTAACAATTACCTAGTTTGAGAGATCCACGATGTAAAGAGGGCAGACTGAGACAGTCGCTCACAAAGATTATAAAGGGCACGAAATAAGGCAGGGTCCTTATTCCTTAGAGGCCCTTAGTCTCTCACAAGGTTTCCTGAATGGAGTATCGACTCCAAGGGTTGGACAACTACCAAAACCAGTCAAAGGCTAGTGGCACCATTGGAGCATGCAGTGTGTCTTGAAGGGCACGTCGTGTAATTAAAATTTGAATCAAAGGTGAGTGGAACCCTTAGAGCATGGAGTGCTTCTTGAAGGGCACGTCACGGTATAAACAAAATGATTCAATGAATCTAGGTGGCCTAGAAAACTTGAGTTAATGTTAAACCTTAAAACCTTGAGCACCTACCAAATTAATTAATTAACTAAATAATGAACATATTAAAGATAATCCCTAAAGGTATAGGCATTTGCAAATAAAGATTTAACTAATCCTAATTCTAAGTGAGTGAGAAGAATAAAAACAAATTGATGAGGGGATAAATTAAATCAAATTAAGAATCAATGAAAATAAAAATAAACCCTAAGGAGTGATTAATACACTTGTGCAGTAAATACTAAATTAGAATTTAATTGAGAATGGAATAAAGCATAAATATCTGTAATCATAGAAGGGTATCTAGTCTAGTCTAACTAAAGAACTTTCATAAATTAAACACAACTCAGTTTTAGAAAGGCGTCAGTCATTAAAAGGGACATATAGGGAAAAAAGGGACAACTAGGAGTGATTTTAGGAGCACTTTAAGGATGGGTAAGGGAAATTGACATTTATTTTAATTAAATTGTGGATTTATTAGTGAAACTATGGAAACAAGTGACAAGTGTATGGGGGAAATAATTCCTAATTAAATTATTAAAAAAATGAATTAAATGTGCAAATGGAAAGTTGTCACTAAGAAAAATTCTATAAAAGAAATGGTTGAGAGGAGGAATGAATGATTATGGGTAGGAGTAAGGTTATGTTGTAGAAATTTTGATTGGTTTTACTTGTGAGAGTTGGGATAGCCACCTCGATAAAGAGAGTGGTATCTCTACCTTGAGAGGTGAGCTCAAAGCTAGAGTATCCTGGTTGTGGTTGTGTGTGGCCCCTTTGTGGCTCTGGGGGCTAAGGGGGAAGAAGAATACCCCTAGCATTGGTTGGTAGGTATTGGTGAAGTCTGAATTGTTAGAAAGCAGATGAAGGAAGGGAACATCAGGTGCCAAGGATCGTCATCAATCCCATCTCGTCGGTTACAGTATTTTCAGTGAGTTTGCATTGTATTAAGTTTTAATGGATGTAGGGTTCAAATAATTCTTATTTGTTTTGTTGGGTTTTTACCTCCCATTGGATAGGGATTGTTTATATTTTTATTCCCCATGTTTTTCAATAAGGTTTTTTGGTTTCAGAACCCTTGACACTAGCATTATATGCAACCCTTCAGCTGACAAAATTACTTGGGAAAACATAGGGAATAGGTGCTTCGATGAATATTTATTTATTGTTTTTATTACTTGTTTTGTGATTTCCTATAGGCATTTTGGTTAGGAAAACAAAATGTATCTTGCTACCTGCAAGTTAATCTTTGCATTTTCATTATTTTTTCCCAGTGCATTGGTTTCTTAACCTATGCGTTTTTGTTGGGATTTGTGAGCTCTGCACTTTCTTTCCTTTTCCAGCGAAATGCATCTCATTACCTCTGCGTATTCTTTTGTGTAAATTGTGCCCAGCTTGTGGGGGGAAAATAGAAAGCATTTCACCTTCATTATCTCTGTGAGTTTTGGAGTAAACCATGCCCAGATTGTGGGGTAAAACTAGCAAGTGTTTCACCTTCATTATCTCTGCGATTTTTGGAATAAACCATGCGCAGCTTGTGGGGGAAAACTAGCAACAGTTTCACCTTCTTTATCTCTACGATTTTTGGAGTAAACCATGACCAGCTTCTGGGGGAAAACTAGAAAGTGTTTCACCTTCAGTATCTCTGTGATTTTTGGAGTAAATTGTGCCCATCTTGTGGGGGGGAACTAGCAAGTGTCACCTTCATTATCTCGGGGATTTTTGAAGTAAATTATGCCTAGCTTGTGGGGGAAAACTAGCAAGTGTTTCACCTTCATTATCTATGCAATTTTTGGAGTAAACCATGCCCATCTTGTGGGGGGAAACTAGCAATTTTTTCACCTTCATTATCTTTGCAATTTTTGGAGCAAATTGTGCCCAACTTTTGGGGGAAAACTAGCAAGCGTTTCACCTTCATTATCTCTACAATTTTGGGAGTAAATTGTGCCCATATTGTGGGGGAAATATAGCAAGTGTTTCACCTTCATTATCTCTACGATTTTTGGAGTAAACCGTGCCCAACTTGTGGGGAAAACTATCAATCATTTCACCTTTATTATCTCTGTAATTTTTTGAGTAAAGTGTGCCCAACTTGTGGGGGAAACTAGCAAGAGTTTCACCTTCATTATCTCTCCGATTTTTGGTGTAAACCATGCCCATCTTGTGGGGGGGAACTAGAAAGAGATTTTTTTACCTTCATTACACAGTGAATTTCCATTCATCTTCTCAAAAAATTTTACCTTCATTACAGAGAAAATTTCACTCCATTTTCTCGGCGATTTTCACTTGTATTACACAACGAATTTCCCTTTTTCTTACTCAATTATTTCTGCAATTAAGGCACCATGTGTGTGTATGGGAACCCTCCTTTGTTTAGCTAGAAAACTCATCTTATTTATGCCATCTGTTTAGCTTTTGTTAATGGGTGTAATTGATATCAGATATGTGTAGTTTTTACATGTTTTTTTTTTATTAAGTTTTTATTAAATGTTTTATTAATTAATTTATATCTGATATATAGCCCAATACTTTAATATGTCTCACCTATCATTTAAAAAGGCATAGGTCCTCATAAATAAATTCAAGGAACCAAATTATAGATTTCCCTTGGCGCTTGATATAATGTTGAAGCATGATAAAATAAGTAAATACATCTACTTGCATGCCTCGATTAATGTCGAGGTGTGACCACTTAAGAATTAGACCATCGTGTGCCATGAATAATGTTGATGTATGGTGATATGTGTTAATAATTTATTCTTGCATCCACTAAATTAATGAGTGATTTATTGAGTAGATAGACTTTGTTGTGCGCGATGAAAATATAATGTAATGAATGATTGTTGTATATATTAGACTTATTGCGCGCACTGAAAATATAATGTAATGTATGATTGTTTAGATATTAGACTTTTTGTGCAAATGGAATTTAATGTAATAAATGATGGTTTAGGTATTAGACTTCTTGTGCACACTAAAAATATGATGTAATGAAGTATTGTTTAGATATTAGTCTTCTTACATGAACGAAATTTAATGCGACGGATGATTGTATTTATGCTATTGGTTAAGTGGTTAGATTGTGTGGCTCTACAAACTAATGTTGATGCATAATTGTGTACGCTTTTGATTACTCGCACACATTGCAATAATGGTGATGCATGATTAGTTTAGTAACAAAATTTACTTGCGTGCTTTAATTTAAGTGGGTGTGTGATTGCTTCATAATTATTCTCTTGCACCTTTGAATTTAATGTTAATCACTCTTGCATCATGAACAAGTTTCTATTTAATCTTGCGTCTTGAATTTATGTTGATATGTGGTTGATTTAGTAATTGTTTTTCTCTTGCGCCATTAATTAAGTTGACTTGTGATTGTTCTAGAGTTTTTTTACTCTCGCACACAGTGAATATTTAATGGTGATGAATGGTCGTTAAAAATTGATATTACGTGCACCATAATTTAAATGTTGATGTACGATTGACAAAGATGATGATTACCCTTGCACCATGTTTAATTGATGACTAGGATTGAATGATTGACCTAGTTGATGTGGAATTGATTGTTAGTGGGATGTAGACACCTCCTTGTTCCTCAGAACAATCGCCAGCCTTGAAACCTTAAATGGTCAAAATCAACTGGATCTTGGGCTTGAGCGTTTCTTATACTGGATGTCCTAACCTTGTAGGGTAGGTTGGGCGGGTAGTATATTTATGTCATTCTTATGTTATATTTATGATCCTTATGTTATCGTTATGTTATTTCATGTTATCCTT
This sequence comes from Picea engelmannii, assembly GCA_009831015.1. Classification (NCBI taxonomy): domain Eukaryota; kingdom Viridiplantae; phylum Streptophyta; class Pinopsida; order Pinales; family Pinaceae; genus Picea; species Picea engelmannii. The sequence continues at coordinate 104,262 of ML808327.1, read as the reverse complement.
ATGTTATCTAATGATTATCTTTATGTGATGAGTTGAGCGATTAAAATTATTGATGATTCGAGTTGATTGTGATGAGTTAATCTTGCATCGTCATTCATGATGCTTTCGATTTTGTGTCGTTATTAAATTATTATGATGTGTTGACTATATGGTGTTATTAAAATATTTTGATGCATTGGTTGCGACATTATTTGATTATGACGATGAGACACTTGTAATTCCTTTAATTATGATGTCGTTGATTATGTGATATTGAATTATTTGTTGACATAAATTCTTAATGCTTTAAATCAATAAATAAATTACCTTGTGCTTCTCTTTTTCTTAGGCATAATGGAGGGGTTGTTACAGAAAAGGGTGTGTACTTATCTCGCGTCTGGTTGAATTCTCATCATCCTTGTATCCTTGTGAAGTAGGAAGTGTGTGACTCGAGAGGAGGAGTGGGATCACAGTAGCCTAATGGGTTCCCTCACAAGAAAAGGGACCCATCATCAAAATGCATATCCATAAACATAATTCATTCATGATTTTTAACCAGATACCATACCAAAGAACAATTATTTTTATCAACCCATCACGGGTTTTCATGAGTTCTTTAAAATACAGAGGTTATCACGAAATTAACCATTACAACTTTTAAAATAAATGTACACCACATCATATCATAGGAGTATTTACCAGTACTAGTAGAGAGTTAAAAATTACAGAGAATTATTTACCAGTGCTAGTACCAAGTGAAAAATTACAGAGAGTAATTACGTTGAGTAGTCAAAGAGAAGTATTTACCAATGCTAGTATAGAGATGAAATATTTACATAGGATAATCACAAAGAATAGTTTCAGAGAAGAATCTAGTATAGAGACTAAATTACCGAAATTAATCAGGAATAATTTGTTGACGATTAAAATCACAACGATGAATTCCATCTGCAAAGGATTGTTAAGCGCTATTATTTAATTATAATAATAATATAATACTAGTAGGTGGGATTCCCTTGTATACTAGAGGCGCAAAGATAGGCATATTACACTTATATGGTGTTGTTGTTTTGATGTTGCCTACACAGTCCGATACCTTTGATGATGTAGTCTTGGTCTCATTGGATATGATAAATGGGTGGTTGATGCATGGTTGTTAAATGCTTGTGATACAGGGAATTTCTATGGTTGTGAGAATCATATTGTTTACAGTTGTTATGCTATGTTGTATTATGTTATAATGTTGGTTACTAATCCATATATGATTTATGAAAAGGATAAAAAAATTGGGAGTTTGATCAAAACAAAGAGGAAAAGGAACTATGTATTAGTCCTAAGGCCATGGTAAAAGACTACATATAAACTTTAAATTAATGTATAAATGGATACAAGTCTTGGACCTAGTTGTTATACTATGTGATTTGTTAAAAAGTATATATGGAGGCACATATGGTAATGTTAATATGTGATTATAATTGAAATTATGGTAAGAGGATAACGTATAGACATGATATATCTCGGGTGGTGCACTATGCAATTGATATGGTTTCAAATTTATACAAAGGAGATGGCATTGAATTTTGGGATTGAATATGGTTTGATGTTAATGGTGGATGTTATGTTAGTGGGTTGGATCATACATGGAATTGAATAAGGCCAGGTAAGGAAGTGATGTGCATTTACTGTACATCACTCCAAACCTCCCTTGAGACCGTCACCCTAGCATAGTTGCATTCTTTCTCTGTTGGTTTTGGAAGCTCCATGTTTTCAGGATTGAAAGGGGAAAACTTGACCAGTTTGTCATTGAAGCGATTTTCTCACAGGTATGGCTCTTAGTTTTCCATCCATGATGGAATATCTATATTATGAATCAAATGGTTGCTCAGGAATGCATGGGATCTATATTTTCTTGAGTTTTTGACTGAGTGTAAATATTTTGTTATGGGTTCTCTGTGATTACTGTGAAATGTTGGTATTTGTAAGCGAAGTATGGGTGTTATTGATTATAAATTTTGTGCGTTGGTTATTTACTCAGTCAGCTTAGGTTTTTATGATGGTTCTCTGTGAAATAGTGATACCAGTGGTGCAACGAGCTTTGTGTTTTATGGTTGAAGGGTTTTAACCAGAAGTTTGTGTATTAGTGGCTTTCAACTCTTTTTCCGTCTCAGTCGGTGTTGTGATATTTATCCAAGTTGCGAAGCAACTGTCAACAATGGTGTGTTTCTTTTGTATAAATCCTAGAGCTATTGTTTGATGACTTGTTCTTGATTTTCATTTCATTGAAATATTTCCACAGTCAAGTCTTGGTTGGCCCAGAATGTTTAATAGAGGCCTGTGTATATATTGAGTTGATACGAGTTATGTCCTGACATTCTTTTCACAAAGAATTTTCACACCCTCCCTCTCATCTCTGTTAATGACGATTGTTATGTTGTGTGGCCTCACTGTCAATTGTTTTCAAAAGTTATCGACCTTTGGGGTGTTGGAAAGAGACATTATCTCTTTGTGTTTCAAGTACCCTTCATTGTTTAAATTAACCCTTGTTCCTCTTTGCAAAAACGTAGAGGAATTTGTGTGTTCCTAGGTTGTTTAGATCGAATTGCTTTATTCTCCACTTGGGTATTCTCTTATGGTTCTATCGGATCTTTGAGTTATAAGATGAAGGACTGTGTTTTTTTTAAAAAGAGCATGGCTCTCTTCTTTTCCTTTTTCAATATTATATTTGAGGCATATGGTTGTTACTCGATGGTAAATGAATATGAGGATATAAAATACCATGAGCTCTCTGTATTTTTTAAAGACGGTCAGGATTCCATTGTCTCTCTGTATTTAATTTATAAAGAGCTTGACTTGGAGTCTGATTTGATTCTACCTTCCTCGGGCAACTCCTAGGGTTTGTCAATATTTTGGTTTTAATGATTGCGGAATTTTTAAGGGCACGGTCTCTTTCACTTCAAGAACCATCTCTCGGTCGAATCTTTATGTTCCTATGTGTGATGAATTTGTTTGAAAAGAAAGAGAAGTATGGTTACCTACAACCGGGAGCTATCCTTCTAATCGATTATGGTCCCTCTTACTGTGTTTAATCCCAGCATGATCGTGATTACATTTAAAGATAAGAAGACACCTGTGTGAATGATTGTTTCACCAAGCACGATCATGGTTCTATCAAAGTTTAACAAAGATTCATGTGTGTCAATTTAGTTATGTTCTCTTCATACATCTGATGGGAATCACCGTGCAGACTATGATTGTTTTAAAAAGAAGTCTATACATATTAATCCACACAAATATCAAGCCCGGGAATATGTTTTTGGGGTTGATTGTTGTTGTCAAATCAAGATTGTGGCAATGATATGATTGAATACCTATGTATATAATTGGTTCATCGAGAACTCTCTTAAGTCTGTCCATTGTTTAAAAAAAGGAACCTCTGTGTGCTTAAATCAGGCCCGATTTTTGTTAAAGGGCAGTGATTGTTGATTGCTATCATGGGTCTATTATTCATTACCAAGGATGAATGTTGGGCATAGATAACAAGGATTGTTGTGCATGTTTTGTTTATTTTAAAATAAGAGATCAACATTCGAGCATGCATTACTGTTATATTGGAAATGTTTGCATAAGTCATAATACACAGACTGTTATAAATTAAATATTTCTGAGAAAATAATCTGTTTTATTGATACAATAAGCAGTTTGTACGCAATTGAGGAATAGTGAATGTTCTGGTCTTGGAAGTGGATGCTTTTTGGATTAAATCTGAAACAAAGTTATCATAGTTGATTGATTTAATTTATTTTATGAACAATATCCATCTAATTCCCTCTCATTTTCTCACTTTTTCGCTCATTATAAATCCCCTCACTATCCTAAATTCATTTTCCATGCCCTATTCACCAAAATTAAATTAAAAAATTGTATGACAGTGATAAAAAATGACACAAAGATAGATGGCAGCTGATATGTTTTGGTATTGTTGCACAGTCAGTTGTTTAATGAATTGTCGAGCACTAATCATGTTCTTACTCTCTGTCATGATATCACTTTTTCGCTCAATACAATCCCATCAGATATCCCATGAACCCTATTTCAATCCCTTCTCAATTGACAATTATTAAATAAATTTTATGGATTGGATTGCATGGGTCTGATGTTAATTGTTGAGCCAAAATTTGTTTCATATTAAGAGAATGTCATGTATGGTTTGTTTCATACAGGATGAGATTCTTTAGTAGAGGGATGTTGATTAAGGTTGGTTGTCATTGATGTCAACCATTGAAGAAAGCCCCGTAGCACAAAGGTTTGGGTAATGGACCCAATATTGTTTGATGTAAATATGACTCATTATTGTTTTGTCATGGTTGATAAGAAGTAAATCTGGATGAACTCCAAAGTGGTCCCCTTATGGTGAAAGCCCTCACGGGAAGACGCTTTGTGGAGTAAGAGAACCCATGCTTAGTTGTGGAATAATGAGATGAAGGAAAGTGAACTTGCCAGGGAAAATATCCTATATGGATATTGCTTGTCATGTCATTTCTGCTGGTATGTGGAACGTCACATAATTCCTCACGGTTAGAGAGTTATGGCCATGAGAAGTTGGAGACCCCAGGTTTGGGTAATGGAAAGATTATTTGATGGATAACGGTATGATTTATGATATATTTTTAGATAATACTATTCTATATGGATAGTACATGTCATGCCATTTCTGGTGGTATGTAGAACGTCGCATAACTCCTCACGGTTTCAGAGTTATGGCCTTACGAAGTTGGAGGACCCTCATATGTCATCTAGAAGCCCCAAAAGGTCAAAGTAGTCAAAGTGGTTTAAGAGATTTTAAAAGGTAAATAATAAAGTGAAGTGATGAGTGTA
>ML808327.1:59408-80618 GCA_009831015.1 Picea engelmannii | reverse complement strand
TCCTCCTAAGAGTAAAAACAGATTCCCTAACTCAGGGAAAGAAAGAATCAAGTTGAGTATTATCAGAGATAGTTTAATCATTTAAATAAGGATATTTAACAACGTAGTAGATGGATCCCCTCTCAAACGGAAACAAGAAGCTAACAAAATATTTACAAAAGAAAGAAAATATTTTTTTAAAAGAAATCGGACCCTACTGCGTGTTCCTCACAAAACCAACAGAGTCCCTATCATAGGGTAGCTACATAGACTGTGTGTTTACTACATATTTAAAGAAACATAAATAGTGTCAATAGTCACGTTCCATTACAAAGAGACGTAATAAGAGAACGTCAACGCGTGTAAGCCGCCATAGCTTGTGGGTTCCTTTCAGGGTTATATAGAGAGCAGTAAAACTCAAAACGCGTAGTGATGTACAAGCGGGTTATGCACAGTGGGTTCACTCCCCATAGGTATTTATTTTAGAACTTTAAAATAACTCAGAGACATGGGAGATAATGCATAATTCCTAACAAAGAAAAAACAGCATAGTACCAAAAACTCCTTCGGAAAAACACAAGGTGTCAATGCTCAGTGGTTTACCTATAATAATCAAGGAATGCCAATGTGTAGAGATAGATCGTGGGCTCCTTTCAGGGTTCTTTAGAGCACAATTGGTTACAAGAATAATGTTGGGAGGGAAAGTTCATTGGAGAGATGTAACAGAGCAAAAACCTTGTAACAAAATAAAAAAATGCGTAACACAGCAAAAACATTTGGGAAATTATGGACCTCGAGCCCATCGTTTGTAGTGGAGGACTAACCGAGTATGTTGCCAAACCCCATGTGAATTCAACGAATTGGAGAGCCAAAATAGTCTAGGTCCCTACAGTATCAGAAACAGAGTACGTGGTAGGTAAGTCATTTCATTAAGAGCCTCTGATTCCTTTAATGCGTGTTAAAGAGAAATGACAATTCATAGACCCCGAATTACAATTTAATGTTACCATCCCTTAATACATAAAGAGCCACCATAAACTTTCTTTGTTGGGTAGTGTAATTAGGTTTATTAAGACTTGAAAACGCATGTGTTGGAGTAAGCTTCTACCTATCACCTTTACCTTACCTTTAACACGAGGTTCCATGGTCATGACCTAGAGAGAAGAATCGTATACACTCTTGTCTATTACAAAGTCTTGGCCAAGTCTATGTTTAAAGTAATATGGGTGGAATGTTTATATGTATTTTCAAAATAGCATAGTACATCACAAGGTTTATGTCCTTTCCTCCTAGCCTAGAAAATAAAATTTCTTGTGGATCAATCCTAATGCACTATAGAATAGCATAAAATGATAGGGGTTATTGTTAGGGTTTTCCTTATAGTTTAGGAATAAACTATTATGGGGAAAATATTGATTGTACTACAGGAATAAGGTAAGAATGATATGAAAGAGTGTCATTATAATGAGAGTATTAATTTCCCTTCTTATGGTTAATGGCATAAATAATTGGACAGACTGATAATGTATTTGACAAAGTGACTCATAGTTTCTCCCCCTCTATAAACCATTTTTTTTTGTAGCTAATTTTGGGGTAAATCACATGAGAAGTTCCAAGCACTTTCTCTCATATTCATCCATGGTAATGTTACCATGTTTGAGTTCAAAGAACTCTTGCATATTCTTGTCATAATATTTCTTTGACAAGTATTGTTGCTGAAAACATTTCTTGAATTTTTCCAAGGAATCCTTTTCTCATCAAGGTTCTTAACCTTCTTCAGTCAGTCACACCACATATATGCCTTTTCTTGAAGGTGGTAGGCTGTAATTTTGGCTTTTGCATTTGATGAGTAGTTATGCAACTCAAAATATTTTCTCATTCCCAACAACCAAGCTTCTACATATTCATCTTTCTTGTTTTCTCCATCAAATGATGGTGGCTTGATCTTTGAGTGCATTAGGGAATGATGATGTTAATTCCTTATAATACTCATTGATCATCTAGATCCTCCATGATCATCCCTCCTATCATGAGACCCAGACACTTCCACTTGCTTGGCAATAGCTTCTTTCCTTGTGTCGGAATCTTCATTGACTTTCTTATATAACATATTTAAGCTTTGGAATATCGCATATTCATATTTCATGATCATTTCATTATCGACTCTATAGCTATTCACTTCTTTTTGTAGGCTACTCATAGTTACAAGATCATTCATGTCTCTTCTCCCATTAGACTCGRTCTCAGCATTACCCATGTTGACATTCAGACCTCTAATTTATTATTCATGGTTGTAAGAACCTTGAGCATCATCCATATCTCTAGTTCTCATGTAGGAACTAAAGTATGCTTTTATGTATCTCTAATTCTGCAAGAATGTGCATRCAATAMATGTTGTTAGAATTAAGCATATTGCAAATTATTTGTTAATTATATTAAAARCTATTMTTCTCATCAATTTACGAATAACAAAATTCCCSGAGTCAAAAAYACGATTTCTTAAACACATTATTCTCCGAAATTTTTCTCCAATGACTATACTCATGCCTCATTCTGGATTCTGAYTGGAAAGTTACAACACCCACATACTGTAGTTTTCACTTTCTTGATGCTTCGGAATTACTTTATTAGATGAAATTAATGGTTCGGAGAAGTTTTGATTGTTTTACCCAATTTATCCATGTATGCTACAAGTGTATTGTTTCTCTTCTTGCACATTTCTAGGTACCCAAAACCCAATTCTGCCTCCATCACTAGCTTCTATGGGTCATAATATTTCCATCTACTTCTCTTGTGCCCCAAACAAACTTCGTAGAAAGAATTAATGTCCTCCAAATATAATATGGTGCCAAAATGTTTACCCTTATTGTTTTCGTTGTAACTTTCTCATACGAGCTCTTTAGCTCATTAGATAACTCTCTCTTAGATATTTTATTTGAGACACAAATTCATAGTGTATCTTGTTGTAGTCTATTGACATGGGTTTTGACTAGCTAAAAACGTTGTGTAGGGCCTTAAAATTTCCCTGCAAGTTAATAACCTTCAAAAACCACAAAAATTCACATAAAACTGGTTGTTTTACTACAACAACACCCCTTTAAATCTGAACCATTGATCTCAAATCACATGAAATATGAGTTGTTTATATGCACTCCATCGACCATCGACAACTAAGTTGAATATATCTATAGCATTCCATCTACAAAATTATGGGCAGACAAAATTAGTCAACAGGAACTTGGTGCAACTTTTGAGAGATTACAATCAAAAGCATCTGAATACCTAGGATGAAAATATGATTACAACACTCTGATAATAGATAAGTCCACACTTCTACTGGTAGGTCACCTTTTGAAACATTTTTTGGATACTTTCCACCTTCACCCTTGGATGTTGTATATGGAAAACAAGGAGGAGTGAGGGAGGGCTTCACAAGATACAAATTAAAAGCATAAAGATTTGTTGAGAAGATCGGGTAGATCCATTTACAAGTACAGGATATGTTGAAGAAGTCACGGGAAAATTACAAGGCTGGACATGACCAACACAAAACAAAAATAATATTTAGAGTGGGAGATAGAGTATGGTTACAAATGAATAAGTAAAAACTACAGGTTCATGGTAAGAAGATCAAGGCTCTGCAGTATGGTCCTTTTTAAGTATTGGAAAAGGTAGGAGATAATGCATATAGACTCGATCTACCCCCATACATGTGCATTTACTCAATCGTGAATGTTGGGATATGAATTAAACGTAGGGTAGAACAGATCTGAGAGCAGTGTTGGTGTCTAAATATTGTTGGAATGTGTTACTTTGGAAGGTGGTACATTTTTCAATTCAAATTTGAAGATCATATGGAGAAAATAAATGTTATTGCAATCCAAGAGGTTGTAAAACAAGTTCTCAATGTCCTTGCAAAGAAATTGTCTAAATAGGGCTTTGAGGGTAATACCAATCAAATTGCATAGATCTTTGGGAAGTTGTTCTTCAATACATACCTTATATTCTACATAGTTATAAATCTCAATATCTATACCCCCTTCAAAGAGGCATTCGTAATATCTATTTTTCCTCCTTGCCTTATACAAAGTTGTATTGTATATTTTACTAACTTACGTTATACAAACCATTTCCCTTCCTAATCTAGTCATAACCTTTTGTTTCATGCATTGATCTCTTTACCATGATAAATATGGAGTGTCTATTGATATTATTAATCTTAGTATCTACTAAATATAGAAATATTTTATGTTTACAAAGCAAAAGAAATCTTGGTACTGATTTTTTAGATTTACCCAATTGTCAATGGTTTATTTCTTACAAGGATTGATGACTTAGTCCTTGTGTGGTGCATGGAGCATGGACTATGGAGCATCAAACTCCCCTCCTCTAAGACATGCCTTTGTGTATCTTAAATTTTTTCATAACCTTTTCCTTTCACAGTTTTCCAAAGGTTTATATGGACTTTTACATATGGAATGGGACAATATCCAAGGATACCAAGGAATGGGACAACATCCAAGGATATCATGGCAGTATATTGGTCTCTAATTTTCATGTGTCAAGTTCAAATATTCCAATAGGAATACATGGGCATAATAATGATACATTTTTAGATCTTGGATGATAGTGATCAAAAATTACTTATATGGAAAACTACACCCTCTTACCTCATAACCAAATATTTAGAGGAATTAATTTAAGAGGAAAGCCAATTATTGCATAGGGTTTCTCACCTCAATAGATTATATGGAAATTGGGAATGACCAAAGGGTTCAACCACCATCAATCAATTTAGGAGGGGAGATCATAGATCAAGATTTCCCTCGAGGTTAACCACTAGCAATCAAGTTATTAGGGGAGATCATTGATCACACTTTCCCTCAAGGTTAGAGTCTTCGTTGGACCTTTTGTCTTCATGAAAGAACCCATAAAACCTAGGAAGGAAACCATGGCTAATTTATTGACAAGGGAGAAATACCCACATCATCATTTTCATTGGCAACAAGAGAATCATGAAGGCCACGTGTAAGGCATGTAAGTTACACCTCATTACAAGAGGATAAAGAAGAGTAAAATCCCAACTTGTTTGAGGCTTCTTGTACTGAAATATCCACATGATGGTGGCTCACACCCCCTTCTACTTTGCATACTTTTAAACTTTAACATGTGTGGGGTATAGAGAAACAATATTTGCATGGAGTGCAAATTTTACTCCTACTATTGCATGACCAAAGCTTCACTTTCCTTTTAAATTGTGCCTTCTTCCTTGGTTTATTTCTTTCAAGGTTTGATGGCTTAGTCCTTATGTGGTGCATGGAGCATGGAATGTGGAGTATCAATCTCCCCTCCTCTAAGCCATGCCTTTGTGTAGCTTAAATATTTTCATAACATTTTCCTTTCAAATTTTTCCAAAGGTTTATATGGACTTTTACATATGGAATGGGACAACATCCAAGGATACCATGGAATGGGACAACATCCAAGGATACCATGGCAATATCTTGGTCTCTAATTTTCATGTGTCAAGTTCAAATATTCCAATAGGCATACGTGGGCACAATAATGATGCATTTTTAGATCTTGGATGATAGTGATCAAAAATTACCTATATGGAAAAGTACACCCTCTTACCTCATAACCAAATCTGGAGAGGAATTAAATTAAAAGGAAATCAAATGATTGCATAGGGTTTATCACCTCAATATCTTATATGGATATCCATTAGTTATGGATGATTGTAGTAGAGAGAGCACCTGCAAATCGAGAGCTTCAAGGATTGAAGCACCTCCATGCAGGGGCTTTGAGTAGTATCTTTCAACTTATAAAGAAAACACGTGGTCCAAAGGAAACTGGGAATGACCAAAGGGTTCAACCACCATCAATCAAGTTAGGAGGGGAGATCATAGATCAAGCTTTCCATAAAGTTTAACCACCATCAATCAAGTTATTAGGGGAGATCATAGATCAATATTTCCCTCAAGGTTAGAGTCTTCATTGGGCCTTTTGTCTTCATGCAAGAACCCATAAAACCTAGGAAGGAACACATGGCTACTTTATTGAAAAGGGACAAATACCCACATCATCCTTGTAATTGGAAACAAGAGAATCATGAAGGCCACGTGTAAGGCATTTAAGTTACACCTCATTACAAGTGGATGAAGAAGAGTTAAATCCCAACAAAAGGAAATTACAAAGAGCAGGTCGAAGGGCGTCATTGCCAAGAAATGATAAAATGTTTTCTTTGTCTCTAATTTCCATGTGTCAGGTTCAAATATTCCAATAGGAATACATGGGCATAATAATTATCCATTTGTATATCATGGATGATAGTGATCGAAAATTACCTATATGGAAAACTACACCCTATTACCTCATAACCAAATCTTGAGAGGAATTAAATTAAAAGGAAATCTAATGATTACATAGGGTTTCTCACCTCGATAGATTATATGGATATCCATTAGTTATAAATGTTCTTATGTAGTAGATAGATCACATTCAAAAGGGATAGTTTCAAGGATTGAGGCACCTCCATGCAGGGGCTTTGAGTAGTATCTTTCAACTTACCAAGCCAACACCTAGTACAAAGGAAACTAGGAATGACCAAAGAGTTCAACCACTATCAATCAAGTTAGGAGGGGAGATTATAGATCAAGATTTCCCTAAAGGTTAACCACCATCAATCAAGTTATTAGGGGAGATCATAGATCAAGCTTTCCATCAAGGTTAGAGTCTTCACTAGGCCTTTTGTCTTCATGCAATAACCCATAAAACCTAGGAAGGAAACCATGGCTACTTTATTGACAAGGGAGAAAGACCCAGATCATCCTTTCCATTCGAAACAAGAGAATCATGAAGACCACATGTAAGGCATGTAAGTTACACCTCATTACAAGTGGATGAAGAAGAGTCAAAGCTCAACAAAAGAGAATAACAAAGAGGAGGTTGAAGGGCGTCATTTCCAAGAAATGCTAGAATGTTTTCTTGGTCTCTAATTTTCATGTGTCAAGTTCAAATATTCCAATAGGCATACATGGGCACAATAATGATGCATTTTTAGATCTTGGATGATAGTGATCAAAAATTACCTATATGGAAAACTACACCATCTTACCTCATAACCAAATCTTGAGGGGAATTAAATTAAAAGGAAAGCCAATGATTGCATAGGGTTTCTCACCTCAATAGAATATATGGATTAATCAGTTCTAAATTAGGTTCCATTAGAACTGGATTTAGCACTGGATTTAGCACTGTCTAGTGGAAAAAATGTAATCAACTTGGGCTGCTAAATATGGAGCTAATGGCGCCCAATTTAGCATTGATTATTAAAGGAAAACAAAAATTTATAATAGAGCATGTGCATAGCACAAAATTTATTATTCACGATTTGGATAACATGAAATTAAAGAAATCATTCATGCAATAGATCCCACGCATAGCCAAAATCAATCTTTTGTGCATTCACGAATCTCCATTCACAATTTTAGATCTTGCGCGCACCCAAAAGCAAGTGTTTGTGCATTCACGAATCTCTATTCACGATTTTAGATCCTGCGTTCACCCAAAAGAAAACATGTACAACAATGTGCATGTAATATCATTTCCCCTTGCATTTAAAAAAAAAAAATCATACCCAAAAGAACCACTCAAAGAAAAGGCAGGGGCAATCATGGGAAGATCCTCACCCGCGGAGACAGAGGAAGTTGATCGATGCAAAGGAACAATAAAAAATCACCTTGATGATCTATATCCACCCACAGATAATGAACAATAATAAGCAGTAATGAACGGTAATAAAGCACCACCCACAAATGATCTATATCCACTTGATCTCATTGAACCTTAACCGATTGAGCGATCTATAATCCAACGGGTTGTTTAAACGCATACAGAGCAAAGAGAAAGGCTTTTCCACAGTCTAGAGGAAAAACATTTTCCCTAGGACGCCAAAAAATGTCAAGCAACAAAGGAAAACGAGTAAAGGGATACAATTCTTGCCATAATGAGGTATTTCATACTCAATTTATAGATTTTTGCATGTTTCCATTGCTTATTTGAATTGTATTTTTTATTTTTCATTTCAAAATTATAAAAGAATAAATTTCCTCTATATATATATAGGGTTTATTGTTTTTATTTTTAAATTTAAAATAAGAAATTTATTGTACATATATAGGGACATCACCTAGAGAAACAAAAAGAGGAAATGGATTCTATATTGGGGGTAGAAGAAGTGAATAAACTGGAAGGTATGAACTTGTCCATGCTTTCCAAATATGTGGAAGAATGATCTACTAAAGGCACTGAAACAGTCCAACCAAACGAACCCTCTCAAAGGGAATCGATTGATTCCCCATCATTTCCTCGATCGTGCAAAATATCAAGGATAAATTCAATCTTAATAACCTCTAAGAATGTGGAACAAGGAGTAGAGATGTCCAATGTACTAGACACTCCTAGGTCACAGATTTATTCCACCACCAGTACATTTTGTGCACCTTGCATTGGTACATACTAAACCAAGGTAGAATATGATGTTGTCTCCAGGAATATAAGAATGACAGATGACCCGAAAGTGTCCATGCGTAGGTTGACGTATCATGCCTTCGACGCTTCAAATAAAATATACATCTTGCATTCTCAAAGATACCCTTGCACCTTCAAAAAGCAGTCATCAATGACATGGAGACTGAATTTGGGACAAGTTGGTCTGTAAAGCAAATAAAAAAAAACAAATGACTCAAAATTGCAAGAGACTTCATTCCAACCAAATGAAAAACATAAAATGAATTCCTCCTGATCTAAGGAACAAAAGAAAACCAATTTATAAAAGTGTGAAAGTATGGAAAAATCTCATGAAATCATATGATAGATCGGATGCATGGAGGAAGTATGGTGAGGAGAGCATACAGGTATTTGAATTTTCAACACTAGATTATTTCAAATTCATTAAACGATTTTTTTATTTTACTGGTGCATAATTAAATTGAATTAGTGTATGTTTCAGGATAAGTCCTTGAAGGCTAGTCTTGCCAAATTTCATGCCACACAACACAGTGGCCAAACAGGTTTAGAAGCCTTAATATGCAAGGTTGTAAGTCCTGGGAATACCTGAAATGATATTTCTTTTAAATTTTGTACAAAAAAGTAAATGATTGCATATTAATTACTTTAACTAGTTTATATGCCATGGTTTGACAGGAGCAACAATATGGCCATTATCCATCACAATACGAATCTGAGATGATACAGGACAAAAAGTGGTCCGATTTTGTTATCTGGATGGAGAATAAGGTATCATTAGTTGACTTTCAATAAATTAGTTGAATATTGTTATGTTAATATGTCAATTTGCATTTCTTTTTTTGAGTTGTTTATTTATGTGTATCTTGAGTCAGAAGGATCTAGTGCAACTATACATAAAACAATTGGCCCCTTTTCCCTCCTCTTATAGAGTCTTAGAAGAATGGCATGGTCAAATAAATTAAAAATTTGTATTGATTCTTGTTTCCCTTCATGAGAATATTGCTCCTAATGGGGTTGGCATGACTTGATAATAACAAGGACTAAATTCCTATAACTCAAATCCCCTATCATATTTTCACATTCATCCTTATTATTTTTTTGTGGGGTAAAGATATAATGTAGCTCTCCATTTTAATAAAATGGCGTATTTCGAGTGGATCTCATCCCTATGATTTTAGGTCATTTATCAATAATTGGTAGCTCAGATGGGCCTTGTTCATATTTTCCCATATATTTGATGTCCTTGAAACCCATGGTTTGTATCATGGGAAAGACCTGTAGTTAGGTTTAGATTTCGCATCTCTTATAAAAATCATATTCATCCTCATCGTTATTTTAACCCCCTTCTCCCCATTTAAAAGGAGACATGTTTCCAATTACACCATGCCTTATATCTACGAAACATCAATTATGTTGGACTCTTGGCACCGGATTCTAGCTAGGGGGACCCCTCTCCTATGATTTTTTTGCTTATAAAAGTGTTTGTTAGTGGATATCTGGAACTAGGGTTTAGCTCAGTGAGGCATAATGAAAATATGGCACAAGGGGTCAACTTTAAAATCCCCTGTGTCGAGAGATTTTGGGAACCATGGTCGTGTGGGCATTATTCATACACACCTTCTGGAGCTTACGGAACTCAGTTACATTGCCCGTTTGTGATTTTGTGCCCCAGGACCAAATTGGCATTGTGTCCCTAAATTTCTTCGGGAGGTGAGTTGCAACTCACCATAGAACCCAAATAGTTCCTTGGATCAACGAAATGCCAGTTATGTTGGGATCCTGGCTCCGGATTCCAGCTAAAGAGACCCCTCTCCTGTGATTATGTCACCTAGAAAATGTTTGTTAGAGCATCTCTAGAACTAGGGTTTAGATCAATGAGGCACAATGCAGATCTAAAATAGGGGGTCAAATTTCAAATCCCATGTGTCGAGCTATTGTCGGGAACCGTGGTCATGTGAGCGTTAGTCATACACACCTTTCGGAGCTTATGGATCTCAGTTAAGTTGCCCGGTCGTGATTTTGTGCCCCCGGACCAAATTTTCATTGTGTCCTTGAATGGCCTTAGGAGGCGAGTTACAACTTGCCATAGCACCAAAACCATGACTTGGATCGATTAAATTTCAGTTATGTTGGACTCCTGGCACCAAATTCCATCTAGGGAGACCCATATCCTATGATTTTGTCACCCATAAAAGTGTTTGTTAGAGGATATCTGGAACTAGGGTTTATCTTAGTGAGGCACAATGAAAATCCAACACAGGGGGTCAACTTTAAACACCCCTATGTCAGGTGATTGTGGGCACCATGTTCATGTAGGTGGTGTCCATACACACCTTTTGGAGTTACAGAACTCAGTTATGTCGCCTGGTTGTGATTTTTTTCCCCCAAACCAAATTGTCATTGTGTCCCTGAATGACTTCAGGAGGTGAGTTGCAACTCCTCATAACACCCATATCGTGACTCGAATCGATGAAACGTCATTTATGTTGGGATCTTGGCACTAGATTACATCTAGGGGGACCCTTCTCCTATGATTTTATCACCGAGAAAATTGTTTGTTAGAGGATCTTCGAAACTAGGGTTTATCTCAATGAGGCAGAATGAAAATTCGGCATAGGGGGTCAACTTTCAAAGCCCCTATTTCGGGCGATTGTGGGCATTGTGTTCATGTGGTCGTTGGTCATATCGACCTTCCAGAGCTTACAAAACTAATTTACGTCACCCGGTTGTGTGCCCCCAGACCAAATTGTCATTGTGTCCCTGAATGGCTTCAAGAGGCGAGTTGCAACTCGCCATAGCACCCAAATAGTGCCTCGAATCAACAAAACGCTAGTTCTGTTGGACTCCTGACACTAGATTCTAGCTAGGGGGACCCCTCTCCTGTGATTTTGTCACCAATAAAATTGTTTGTTAGAGGATCTTCGGAACTAGGGTTTATCTCAGAGAAGCACAATGCAAATCCAACATAGGGGGTCAACTTTCACAACCCCTAAAAGACACTTTTTGGAACTAGAGTTTAGCTGAGTGAGGCACAATGCAAATTCGGAATAAGGATTCAAATTTCAAAGCCTCTATGTCGGGTGATTGTGGGAATTGTGGTCATGTGGGCATTGGTCATACATACCTTCCGAAACTTACAACACTTAGTTACGCCACTCGATTGTGATTTTGTTCCCCCATAACAAATTTTTGTTATGTCCCTGAATGGCTTTAGGAGGCGAGTTGCAACTCTCCATAGCACCCAAATCGTGCCTCGGATATATGAAATTCTAGTTATATTGGAATCCTGGTAATAGAGTCCAGCTAGGGGGACCCCTCTCCTATGATTTTGTCCCCCATAAAAGTTTTTGTTAGAGGATATCCTGAACTAGGGTTTAGCTCAATGAGCCAAAATGCAAATCTGGCACAGGGGGTCAACTTTCACAACCCCTATTTTGGGTTATTGTGGGAAACGTGTTCGCATGGGTGTTGGCCTTATGGAACTTCTGGAGCTTACAGAACTCAATTACGTCGCCTGATTGTGATTTTGTGCCCCCAGACCAAAATCATAGGAGAGGGGTCCCCCTAGTTGGAATATGGTGCTAGGAGTCAAACATAACTAGTGTTTCAATGATCTGAGGCATGGTTTGGGTAGAGGCAAGTTGCAACTTTCTATAGCACCCAAACCATGCCTCAAATCATTGAAACGCTAGTTATGTTTGACTCCTAGCACCATATTCCAACTAGGGGGACCCCTCTCCTATGATTTTGTCGCCCAAAAAAGTGTCTTTTAGAGGATCTCTTGATATTGTTTATAAGGGGAAAGATCTTGATAATCAATATTTTTGGTTAATGGTAATGGTTGTTGTCTTAGCATATTTCTTGTTTCTCACACTTTTATGAAGTGACCAACATCAATTAAAGTGTCCCTAGAATTGACAACATACAGAGTATCAAGCACATTGGTCCATTGTACAGTGTTGGGGTTCCATATCCCAAGAAGATGTCATGCAACTATTCTGGAACAATACAAGCATTGTTCATCAACATCTAGTTCTTCATAAATGTTTGTGCATGTGATTACAACCTCAATGCTTTAATATTGAAGAATAATGTTTTCTGGAATGCAAACTGAAGCATTTGGCCCTGGTGCAAGTCTCAATTGATGAATGTATGTCACCCAATACTTTCAATTAAGCATGTTTCATTGGTCATCCTCAATATTCATCACTTGAACTTATAGAACAAAAATCCGATGTTTTTTATAGATTTGTGCCTTTTCATGATAGCATCAAGATGTGTCTAACAAAGAAACATCATAGCCATGCATCCTGCATAATTTCATTACACGATTCACAATATCAACATCCAAAATGCAAGTATAAGCATGGCAGAAAATGGTGTGTTAAGTGACAAAATCAAGGAAGTGACTGAGACCGTGTACATTAGTTTGGTTTCTAGGTTTGTCTAAGCATATCACATGCATTCTTAATCGTTGGAAGTCTTGCAAATAAGTTTTGGGTACAATTGACAATTTTACCATGTGTTTCCCCAATAGTGCATTTGGCCCCTAAAATCTTATTTTGCAAATTAAAACTCATTTCATGTGCATATATCTCAACAATAAAATTTATTACTTGCATCAAATTCCATAGACAAAGATGAAATACATGGACAAAAACTTTGATTCCACTGAAGCAACATTCCACACAAATCCTATACTTTAGCCTCCAAGGGTCTTTTGCACACATTTGTTGGTGGTCTTTCAAGTTTAGCTTCAAATTCTAAAAGGGGATATGTTGACATTTTTTATGAATACCAACTCAAAACTAGGTGAAAATTTTCATTTATGAGGCCCAAAACTATGAAAATGTTGATTAAAAATATTTCTCACAAATAAGGCATATTTTTCTTCTTAGATTATGAACACTGCCAAGATGAGGTAAAAATAAGGACTCCAACCACTCATTATAAATATGTCTATGGATATTATTCTTAGCAACAAAAGGTTCGACAAATTTATGTCATAAGAAAGAGTTATAGATTTATTAAGTACAAAACCCAAGGGGTCTTATCAACACTCATTTTAATTAAATTGTAATGATTTTTTGTGGTTGCTCCAATTTTAATTTTGACCTCAATCTCACTCATGAATCTTAGTGTTGGTTATGAGGCATGAAAAATTGAGTTGTGTGTCTCAATTCAAAGGGTAAAGAGCCATGAATGTACTAGAGCTTGAACCACTCACCATGCCTGTCGACGATCTAGAAAAGTGTGTAAATGAACCAAACAGCCATGAAAATTCCATTTTCAAGTAATAAGATATATAATATGCAAAAAACAATTGAGATATCATCGTGGATGAGTTATGGATTTTTTTTCAAGTCTGGGAGGAGATGGTTGTTGTGCATGCCAATTTGAGGAAGAGACTGTAAAAATTTGATAACTATCTACAATTAATAATTTTGTCTACTATCTAGGCCATCCTGGAAATAAATGCTTCCATTATCTCCAATCTCTCAGTCTGGATAGCCAATGTTTTTCTAATTTGTGCTAGCTCCTCCTTCTAGGAACAATTTTCCACCTCAAGTTGTCTCTTGTTGGCAATGCACTACATTCTCATGATTTGGAATTTTTCCTACAAGTTATGAAGTTGTTTCTCCAAATCATTTTCTTTGCTTTGTACTTACTCTTCCTTGTTGATATTGGCCTCTACTAGGATCTTCCATTCAAGGCATTCATCCCTTGCCTCCTCTATCTCATTTAAGGTGAGTTGCATCACATGATTTGTAGGTGGTGTTGTTGCCTTCTGCTCCTCTCATTCCCCTAATAGGATCTTAGTAGGGATAGGATTGTCCTCCAAGTATACTATTGTGGAGTATATAGGTGTGATAATCTTGGATATTGTTTGAGATTTAGTTCTTTCCATCCTAGATGAATATCCACTCTTCCCTAGAGATGGGGTATTTTCTTTGATTTTCAAAGGGTTTATATCCAGTGTCCCCATTTTGATTAAGGTGGAAGCTATTTATTTTTCTAAGTATTCCACCTTGATATTTTTCAAAAAAAAAATATATTTTTGAGACCTATACATTCCCAAATTTCTTCTTCCTCGTGTCTCTTTCTTGATTGGGTTCCTAGATAGATTGTTCGGAGGCCTAAAATTTATGTATATCCATGGTCACAAATTCTTCCCGAGGTACTCTAACAAATTCTCTTTCCATAACAACACATAATAGAAATTTTATGAGGCCATACTGGGCCAAGGCCTCCTCTTTCCCTTTATTAACCTTTGAACTCATTTCTCTTAAAGACTATAGTAGGAAATAAGGATTTCTCAATTTTTTGTCAAGTCTATGGTGAAACAAATTCTTGAGCTAATGCAAGAACCTGAAATGGTATGCATATACCATACTCAAACTTCCCTCATAAGTGATATACTTTAGTAGGTGGTAGGCTACTTGATCCCATGGGTTTGGAAGAGTATCTCTTTTGACCCCATTCTTGTTTCACTTAGGTTCTACATAACTTAGGAAAAATAGTTTATTAGCATTGATTGCAAGCTTCCTTTCATATTTATCCTAAGGTAAACCCATGGGAAGTCCTTAAAATTTTCTTATGATGGATTAATTTTCCTACATTACGAATCCTCTCACTACTATGATGTATTCTTGACCTTTGATATTTTGAAAATTGTATTCAAATTCAAGAGCTATCATATCATCATATCCTTGTAGTTTATCAAAATAAACTATCCAATTGGATTGTTGGTAGACCACAACCACCTTAGGGTTGTTGTAAATCATAAAGGTATTTATAGGATCACTCATATTGAATCCTCCCATAACATTTCACTTAGAATTCCTTCCCTGTGAATCCTGAAGGTTGTGTGTGGGCATATTTCTACTAAATTAGAAAACTAGAGAATGAAAAACTGAGATATTTTGGCTTGCCTCGGTTCCTAATGGGAAGGAAAAGAAAATCAGAGTAAGGGGTATAGAATGGAATCTTGGGAGTTGAGGATAGATTAAAAACATACACAATATGTAGCTAAAATTGTAATTGCTCAAGAGGAATGTGGAGTTAGTAGGGTATAACCTCATGTTTTTTAAAAATGTTATGCCTTTAGAGTGATAAGGTAGTATTTCCTATAGAAAGGATGCTTTCTTTGGGTTTAGAATTTAAAATGATTGTATTTCCTTATGTGATTTTGTAGGTTTAATGCACTTTCATGTTTCGAGTGCATATGTTTTCATGCTTTGTTTTCACAAGTGACACTAAAAGAAAAATCAAGAGCATACCCATTCATCATCTACTAATGTGAGATTGCATACAAAGCTAAGTATCCAGTTAACAAGCAAGAAAGAGTTAAGTGGCACATGTGCATATCAATGCCATGAAGATTTGACGAATTAAAGGATACGATATCATCAATATCTATGTAACAAAGAAACATCATAACCATGCATCCTGCACAATTTCATTATAGGATTCACAATATCAACATCCAAAATGCAAGTATAAGTATGGAAGAAAATGGTGTGTTAAGTGACAAAATCAAGGAAGTGACCGAGACCATGTACATTAGTTTAGTGCATAGGTTTTTCTAAGCATATCATATGCATTCTTAATCATTGGAATTCTTGCAAATAAGTTTTGGGTATAATTGACAATTTTACCATGTGTTCCCCAATAGTGCATTTGGCCCCTAAAAGCCTATTTTGAAAATTAAAATTCATTTCATTTGCATATATCTCAACAATACAATTGATGACTTGGATCAAATTCCATAGACAAAGATGAAAGACATGGAGAGAAACTTTGATTCCATTAAAACAACTTTCCACACAAATCCTATACTTTAGCCTCCAAGAGCCTTTTGTACACATGTTTTAGTGTTCTTTCAAGTTTAGCTTCAAATGCCAAAAGTTTTGAGGCATACCTACTCAAAAACAAGTGACAAAATTCATTTATGAGGCCCAAAACTATGAAAATGTTGATTAAAAATATTTCTCACAAATAAGGCAGATTGTGTTGGAAGATTGGTTGTTGTCATTGATGTCAAACCTAGTCATTGGTTTTGGACCGAAAGATTGATGAAGGTATTTGGACATGAAGGACAATGCACATGTAGATACAACACCCATGGATGGATATTATACATCATGTTTTTTCTGGTGGTATGTGGCATGTCACGTGGATCCTCATGGTTGAGGAGAAATGATTTTTTGAAGATGACAAAGTGAATTGAAGAAAGAAGTACATGTAGGCCCTGAACATAATTAAAGAAAAGAATTACAAAATAAGAAAGTGACAGGTCCACCCTAATGTTAAAAGGAAGTCACATAAATGGTATAAATACATATCATTATACATTCATTTTATACACAAGTCGAATTTCAGAGGAAATCATAAGTAAAGAAGGTCGGATTTCAAGGGAGGATGAAGTCTTTTGGTGATGTGTTCTAAGGTATGTTATTTATAGGTCATCTTACCATTTTTGCTATAACGTTTTTTTCTAGAACGATTCATATGGTGAAATTGATATGGTATTGAGAAGACATATCAAGGTACCTATGGTAAAATTTTCAGCTATTTATTGGCTATAATTATGGAGATACACTCTGTGGAAGATAGGGTTTTTGACTAGTCGTGAATCTAGTCATAAACAAGTGTTTCGGGTAAAACAGTCATAACTTATTCATAGAGAATCCAAATGAAGTGAGAAAGGAAAGAGTACGGATTGTATTTTCTTTTGTATGAGTTTCAAAATCTAATGTTAAATATTGAGAGTGTGTCATTCTGTACACATTCTCTCTCCTGAATAAACTAGAATTGAATAAAGTCTACCATTCTCTCTATAACTTGTTTTTGGGGAGGATTCAAGAAGTGAAACTTGGAGGAGTTTCAGAGAATGTATTGAGTAATATTATCGACAGGATCAGAGTATCCCAAGAATTGAATAATTAGAGAATTTTAAGAATTCTCAGGAAGCATTATCGGGCTCTATGTGATGGTTGGTTGATGGTGATGATTCAATATAAAGTTTTATTATCTCTCATATATTCTTGGGTGGAAGGAAGGGGCAAGGATGGAGAGGTCAAACCTCTCTTGATATTGGAGGATTGTATCTTCCTCTTGTATTTTTATCCCTCCCATTATATTTGGAAGCTGTAGCTACCTTTGGAAGCCATTACTTCCCTTGAACAATAACTATTGATTATTTCTCATATATTGTGCATGGTGTATTGTGGTGTATTGTTGTAACTCTTATACTATTGTTCATTGCTAATTGGATATAATTTAATGGTTTAAGTATAATTTGAAAAGGTTTTTAAATTTCACTTGATACTAATTCATCCCCCTCTCAGTATCAACAATTGGTATCAGAGCGGGTTACCTCAAGTATAGTTTAACCACTAGAAGGAAGATCCTAATGGAAGACAAAATTACAAATGGGATTCCACCATTTGATGGAAGTAATTTTCAATACTGGAGTAATATAATGGAACTTAATTGAAATATCTTGGGGAAGACGTTTGGTTCTCAGTTGCTTCAGGATACAATGCTTTGAAGAAAGAAAAGACTTCAACTCAGAAGGAAGCAAAAATGAACAACAAATTGGCAATAGATACCATCCTGGATGGATTGACAGATTCAGTGAAATCCATGGTGGTATAATGTGCATCATCAAAAGATATTTGGGACAAGCTAAAATACCTTTATGCAAGGGAAGAATCAGAAGAAAAAGAAGAATTTGAAGCAAATTACAACATCTCGGATTTCAAAGAAGAAAATAGAGGCCAGTTCTTTTTCTTTAATTTTGAAGGAGTAGGGAATTTTGAATTTGAATGTCCTCATCCAAGGATTGAAAGAAATGACACTTAAGAAGAAAATTCCAATGAAGAAGAAGAAAATCATGAAGAAAAAATTATTCAACAAGAAGATGAGAATCTTAAAAAAATGAAGCATGTTGAGATTGAAAATAGCAAGCTCAAAGACACGCATAGAAAACTAAGAAGTGAATTGGGTAGTTGTGAAAAGACAGTTGCAAGCTTGAAGAAACAATTAGAAGACTTTGAGAAACTAAGAGAATAAAACATTTCCTTGAAAACTCTACTCGAAGAAGAAAAAAGAATAGGAGAAGTAAGGAATGTCCAAATGATGAAGAAACAAGAATATTGTGAGAAACTTGAACAAGAAGTTGTCTCATTGAGGAAGAGCTTAAGAATCTCTCAAGTGCCAAAAGACTTAACACATATTTGATGCATGGGTGAAACCTCATACAAAGAAGATGCAAATACCAACAATAAGGTTGAAGAAATAGCTACACAGACAGTTGATGAGAAGTGGACCAGGATACGAGAAAGTAGGAATGATTACAAAAGAGATGAATATCCAAGAAGACCTCCTACCTTCAGGAATCAAAGAAGCTTCAATTAGTATGAAGGAAACTACAGAAGAGTATATCATGAACCCAGATGGACTACATCACAAAGAAGGCCACTTACTCCAAGGTATCAAAAAAAATTCTTGGTCATTGTTATACTTGCAAAAAAGTTGGACATAAGGCAATTAATTGCAGAATCAATGAAATGAACAAACATGCAAGAAACATGAATGATGTAAATAGAAGATATGGAAATAATCGTGGATTTGTCAACATAAGTTATAATTTATTTTTCCCATTGATGGAAAAAAATATTGTATGCTACAAATGTAATTATCTTGGTCACAAAGCACGAGATTGCAGATATATGAATGAAGATGTCCCTATGCCAACCACAGTCTGGAGAAGGAAAGAGATTCCAAACAATGAATATTGTTGAATAGAATTAACGGCTGAAGAATGTAAGAAGAATATGAATGGTACATAGATAGAGGATGTTCTTCTCACATGATTGGGGATCAAGACAAATTCATCAACTTGAAGAGAAAGGGTGGCAATGTTGCATTTGGAGATGATTCATCTGCCAAAATACTTGGAGAAGGTGTAGTAGAGATTGGAAGAAAATATGTAAAAGCAAAGAATGTCCTATTGCTTGAACACTTGAAGCATAATATACTTAGTGTTAGTAAAATGTGTGATCAAGGATACACTCTTACGTTTGACTCCCGAAAATGTAAAATCAGAGAAAATAAATTAGGAAGATTGGTTGCAACTGCAACAAGAAGATTGAACAACATATACATCCTAGACATGAACAAGAGAGAGAAGATAGAAGCCACACAAAAGTATTCCAAGAAATAAAAAGTACCAAAGACCAAAAATAAGGATGAAGTATTATTGAGTGCCACATGTTCAGGGGGAGCATCCCCAAAGAAGAAGGTCATCTTATGCCATTGAACTCAGGGGGAGAAGCCCTACCCTTTGCCATTGATGTCAAAGGGGGAGAGAAATTGGGATCATGATGACAAGGGGAGCATGAGTGTTTCAATCAATGAAAAAGGGGGAGATTGTTGGAAGATTGGTTTTTGTCATTCATGTCAACCATAGTCATTGGTTTTGGACAGCAAGATTGATGAAGGTAATTAGACATGAAGGACAATGCACATGAAGATACAACACCCATGGATGGATATTATGCATCATGTTGTTTCCGGTGGTATGTGGCATGTCACGTGGATCCTCTTGTTTGAGGAGAAATGAATTTTTGAAGATGACAAAGTGAATTGAAGAAGGAAGTACATGTAGGCCCTGAAGATAATTAAAGAGAAGAATTAAAAAATAAGAAAGTGACAGGTCGACCCTAATGTTAAAAGGAAGTGACATAAATGGTATAAATACATATCATTATACATTCATTTTATACACAAGTCGATTTCAGAGGAAATCAAAAGTAAAGAAGGTCAGATTTCAAAGGAGGATGAAGTCTTTTGGTGATGTGTTTTAAGGTATGTTATTTACAGGTCATCTAACAATTTTCACTATAAATTTTTTTTCTAGAATGATTCAGATGGTGAAATTGATATGGTATTGAGGATACATATCAAGGTACCTATGGTAAAAGTTTCAACTCTTGATTCGCTATAATTATGGAGATACACTCTGTGGAAGATAGGGTTTTTGACCAGTCCTGAAGCTAGTCATAAACAGGTTTTTTGAGTAAAACAGTCATAACTTCTTCATAGAGAATCCAAATGAAGTGAGAAAAATTTCATTGGAAATATTACGGAATTTAGTTTCTTTTGTGTGAGTTTCGGAATCTGATGTTAAATATTTAGCGCAAGGCATTATGTACAAGTTCTCTCTCCTGAATAAACCATAATTGAATAAAGTCTACCATTCTCTCTATAACTTATTTTTGTTGAGGATTCAAGGAGTCAAACTTGGAGGAGTTTCATAGAATACATTGAGTAATATTATCTAAAGGATCAGAGTATTCCAAGAATTGAAGAATTACAGAAGTTGAAGAATTCTCGGGCAGAATTATCGAGCTTTATGTGATGGTTAGTTGATGTGATGATTTAATGTAAGGTTTTATTATCTCTCATATATTCTTGGGTGGAAGGAAGGGGCAATGATGGAGAGGTCAAACCTCTCTTCATACTAGAATATTGTATCTTCCTCTTGGATTTTTATCCCTCCCTTTATATTTGGAAGTTGTAGCTACCTTTGGAAGTCATTACTTCCCTTGAACAATAACTATTGATTATTTCTCATATATTGTGCATTGTGTATTGTGGTGTATTGGTGTAACTCTTATACTATTGTTCATT
>ML808327.1:32871-59227 GCA_009831015.1 Picea engelmannii | reverse complement strand
GTGGATATTATTCTTAGCAACAAAAGGTTCAACAAATTGATTTCATAAGGAAGAGTTATAGATTTATTAACGCCAAAAACCAAGGGGTCTTATCGACACTCATTTTAATTATATTGTAATGATTTGTTGTGGTTTCTCCAATTTTAATTTTGACCTCAATCTCACTCATGAATATTAGTTTTGGTTATGAGGCATGAACAATTGAGTTTTGTGTCTCAATTCTAAGGGTGAAGAGCCATGAATGTACTAGAGCTCGATCCACTCCCCATGCCTGTCAAAGACCTAGAAAAGTGTGTAAATGAACCAAACAACCATGACAATTCCATTTTCAACTAATACGATATATAATATGCAAAAAACAATTGAGATATCATCTTTTGGATGCTTATGGAGTTTTTCTCAAGTCTAGGAGTATATGGTTGTTGTGCATGCAAATTTGGCATGCACAACAACCAATAGGGCTACTGTGCATGCCAAATTAGAAGCCACAGGGCTGCTATGCATGCCAATTTGGCATGCACAACAGCCCTGTGGCTTATGTGCATGCCAAATTGGCATGCACAAAATCCATAGGGATATTGTGCATTCCAATATTAAAAACTTGTATTTTCAGCCCTCATGACAAAATCCAAAATTGCCATCTCATTTTAAGCTTAAAAAAAATTATATTTTCAACCCTCGTGTATTTGCATAAAAGACCAAATTCTAGCCCTCTTTTTGAATATTGAATTTGCATTTGAAGCACTATTTTTTAGTTTTAAGGTTTCTATTTAATTTATTATAATTTCTAGGTCCTTCTTTTGGGTTTCGCATTTGCATTTCCAACTTTTCTCTTTCAGGCATGATAATTTTATGCCGTATATTTTGATTTTATATTGTAGGAAAGTGTGCAGTAATAGTGTGTAGGGTTGTCTTAGCCTCTTTCATGTTGCTCAAACTTTATGAAGTGACCAACATCAAGTAAAGTGGCCCAATAATTAACAACATACAAAGTATCAAGCGCATTGGTCCATTGTACATGTTGGCGTTCAATGTCCCAAGAAGATGTCATGCAACCATTCTATAGAAATACAAGAATTGTTCATCAACATCTGGTTTTTCATAAATTTTTGTGTATGTTATTACAACCTCAATGCGTACATATTGAACAATAATGTTTTTTGGATTGCAAACTGAAGCATTTGGCCCTAGTGCAAGTCTCAATTGATGAATGTATGTCACCCAATACTTCCAATTGAACATGTTTGGCATGTCAAGGCAAGGCATGGAATGGAAATTCAAGGCATGGAATGTCAAGAAAAGGAAAGGCATGGCATGTCAAGCAAAGTCATGGCAAAGCTAGGCATGGCATGTCAATGCAATGCATGGAATGTCAAGGAAAGGCTTGTCAATGCAAGGCAAGGTCTGTCAAGGCAAGGCATGTCAAGGAAAGGCAAGGCATGCTAGGGAAAGGCATGGCAAGGCAAGGCATGGAAAGGAAAGGAATGTCAAGGAAAGGCATGGCATGTTAAGGCAATACATGGCAAGGCAAGGCAAGGGAATGCATGGCAAGGAAAGGCATTGCAAGGAAAGTCATGGTAAGGCATGACAACACATGGAAAAGCATGACATGCCAAGGTAAGGTAGGACATGTCAAGTAAAGGCATGGCTTGTCAAGGAAAGCCATAACAAGGTAAGGCAATACATCTCAAGGAAAGGAATGGCTTGTCAAGGCAAGGCATGTCCAGGCAAGGTATGGCATGTCAAGGAAAGGCATAGAATAACATGTCAAGGCAAGGCAATACATGTCAAGGCAAGGCATGGCAAGGCATGGCAGAGCAAGGCATGTCAAGGCAAGGAAAGGCAAGGTATGTCAATGAAAGTTATGTCAAGGAAAGGAAAGGCATAAAATGACATGTTAAGGTAAGGCAAGGTCTGTCAATGCAAGGCATGTCAAGGAAAGGCATGTCAATGCAAGGAAAGGTTTGTCAAGGAAGGGCATGTCAATGAAGGCAAGGCATATCAGGGAAAGGAATGGAAAGGAAATGCAAGGCAAGGAATGTCAAGGCAAGTCATGGCATGTCAATGAAAGACATGGAAAGGCAAGGAAAGGGAATGCATGGCAAGGCAAGGCATTGCAAGGCATGTCATGGTAAGGCATGGAAATGCATGGTAAAGTATGGCATGGCAAGGAAAGACATGGTTGTTGAGGAAACGATATGAAATAATATTACTCAAGCATTTTCATATCTTACTTGGCTAAAGAAAGATAGACGAGAATATCACCCTATGTTTATAACCATCAAAAATGTTATCCTAATTCACAAGTATTGTTTACGAGTTCTTAGGATGGTTTGAAAAATTCATTATTTATGTGATTTTTTTAACATAAAAGATGATGAAATAAATATCGAGACAGAAGTAAAGACACTAATTCACTAATCAAAACAAATGATACATAAATCAATCCTTTATTTCATTCCAAATCGTCAAATAATATTTCTCTTTACAAAATTTCCTGAGGAAGTTTTGGACCAAAGTCAAACTTAGACATCCCCAATGAAACATACAAAAGGAATTCTGACAGAAAAGCAAAAAATGAACTTTACAATCTAGATCAGCTTGCCACAGATTTTTTCCCACTCAACTCTGCACAATAGCCTTTGTCAGTCATGAAATCTAATTCACAAACAAACAAGTCTACACAAACTATCAAAGGCAGATCAACACCTCTAAAAAATAAGTGTCTGAATGATGTAATTCATCCCTGAATCTTGTTGTCTACAATAGGACCATGCTATCATAAAAAATAATTAGGCTTCTAATGAATTAAGGAATGAATGAAAATTGAACTATCTCAACAAAAACTCAAAGAGAAAACTTTAGTATGTTTCTCCTTCTATTCTCCTCTTGTTCATCCCTTTCCTTTTGCCTTTAAGAAAATTAGAATTGGTTGAAGTAGTTGAACTAATTCCTTAGTTAAGTTAGCTAAAACTCAACCAACTTTTATTTAAGGGGGAAAAGTAATAAATCATAATAAGGGTTTTTAAACAAATAATAACTAGTAGGTGGGACCCCTTGTGACTCCCTTTAGATTTTAACAATCGTAACACAACTAGTTAATAAAAAAAAACATCCCTCCTTGTGACTCCCATCATCACATTCATATTTGACAATTTATCTCAATGATAATTGAAATTATTTCTAAAAATATATTACCCATACATCCAAAAAATAGTGTGTTGTCCAAAATTTCAGAAGTCAACTGTTCTCAACAATTAATAAATAAAAACTTAAAATCCATATTTTCCACTTTGGGAGGCAATCTTTCCCTTGTTGCTACTGTCACCTTTTGACCTCTCTGAATTTTCCTTAGGCTGTGTGGAGCCTATAGGCCTAATCTCAGTGATCACATGAGAGAAATCATCTCTCAAATGCATGTGGGAGGACACGGATTTATCAGAGTCATTTGAGGGTGAGGAAGGGGCAGGAGTGGATTTTCCTTTGTCAGGGGCATGGTGGGCCTCAGTTTTCAACCTTTTTCTTCCATGGGAAGACTGAACTAGTGAGTGGATAAGGGCATCTTGGACAATTTGGTTGATAGGTGGGGGAGCAGGTAAAGACAAGTTAGTCCAGCCATGATGTTGGGAGACTATTGGGTGGACAATCTCTTGCCATCCATCGTTTTTGGGAACTTTAGGATGTAGTGAGACATGGGGAGGCATGGGGATACCAGGGACCTATGGGGCTTGGAAGGGAGGATTTTTGTGCCTAGGTTGGACCACTCCTTGCCCAATCCAATTAAAAAACCCATCTTGAAATAGTTGGCCTAACTCTTGTGATTCTGCATCAAAGTGTATGGAGAATATTGGCCTTCCAGGGCCCCTGTTACAATTACCTCTTCCTTGGTTTCCCCTTCCATGGCTACCTCTACTGAAAAATCGCATTCATGTATGCATAATTGATTAGAAAATAGTTTCTTTAACAACTATACATGACAACTCTTTTAAATATGAAATAAAATTTTGCTCAGCAACATATTAGACTAATGAAATCCAATCCATAAAAATTGTTTAATAATTGTCAATGAGCAGGGGGTGAACAAAGGTTCTGGGTATGCAAGGGGTTGTATTGAATGAAAAATTTTAAAATGAGGGGGAAAAGATCATGATTACTGCTCACAGACAACAAACAATCAACTGTAATGTAAACGAAACAATATATCATTGTAATTCATCCCTGCGATCCTTAAACTGTCATAATACATAACTTATCTTAACCATAATTAAATTTTAGGAACATGGATTGGATAGTGAATATGGGAAGGCGAAGGGAATTGTAATTAGTGAAAAATGAAATAATGGTAGGGGAAAAGAGAGGATAATGTTCGAAAAATCAATTAAGTAATCCATAAAATTAGTTACGTATCCAATACAACTATTCCAACATCAATTAAACAATTGTTGTGGCCAATTAAACAATATTGTGTGTTAAAACTTGTTCATTGTACACATTTAATCTTTAACACTTTCAATTAACACAGTGTCATCATACTCAAAATCAATATGCCTTTCAAACATCTTGTATAAATAATTTTGTTTCTTCTCATTTCTTCTCATTTCTTCCATTTTATATTTAAAACAAAATCTCAATGAACAGACAGTCATATTCCTTTAACTATGTTCAAGAATATCAACCAATTTCCATAAATTCCAAATATTCAAATCAAACATAGACACAAGTCTTTCAAGAATTAAACAGACTCTTTTAAAACATGACCAATTCCATTCTTTTAACAACATTTACCAATAAATTTGCAATGAAATTATAATGTAAAAAACCTCGTGCTTCATTTATGTTGGTGCAATCAAACAAAATGATGCACGATGTCTCCATAACCATACACAGAAAACAGCCAAGTCTCTGACATCAAATTTCTGATTTGTAACGATCCTGATCGGCACATATTAAACACACAACAACCACCAAACTCAATTTATACTACGTTGTAGGAACACACAGACCACGCAAAAAGAGTCATATATGTCATTGTCCATTTCTGTTTACTCCCAATCAATCGATTTATAACAATATTGAGTTATCGATTCAATTGACACAACAAAAGGAGGCAACGACTGTATAACAATTATCATTTCCAATCACAACTCTCCAACCACACGATCAAACAGAGACGATCCAATAATCAAAACCATTGTTAATACTATTCAACAAACTATAACAGTCAACAAGATAACCGAAAAAGGGTGATTGTTGAGTTAATCAAAATCGGATTGGTACCAATGAATACAAGAAATAGTCAAGGGTTCGCTTGATCATCAAAACACAGGGAGACTGGAGTCGGCCATATCAACAGCAGGTGAGAACCCTTCAAGACAACACAGTGGACACACAAACCACATAACATTTAGCTTGCAAGATAGGGTGACAGTTCATACCGGGTAGGGTAGACCACGATGCAGAAGAGAAGAGGTTTCTTACTGGCCGGTAACCAACACCAAGAACACATAGGGGCATAACCCTTGTGTTTTTCCCCAAAATTTGAATAATGATGATAGAAATGCATATCCTAGGTAATAGCAACAAACCCTAAAGCAAGCATGTTTGCATAATAGACACCATAACCAAATGTGAAGATACCAATAACATAAAACGATCCCACGACCAGGTGGAAAATGATATGTAGTGACCCGAAGGTGGTTCAAAAATTACACGACAACCCCATAACACCAAATATGACTGGGTGTGGTTACAAAGACTGTGAGGAGATGGCCAGCAAGTCCAAACAGAATGAAACCCTCCAACAAAAACCCATAGAGACAACAGAGAGCCATCACGGCTTCCACCACATAGAACAGTCAATGAAATCATGACTTCAACCATCAAACTTTCCATTTTCAATGAATAACACAAACAACCATTCTAGAGAAACACCACGAGTTTAAACAGTTTCCAGCCTCAAGGAATACACATACCAATACATCATCGAGCCAACATTTATTTCATAAGCAGAGTGAGTTCATGGATGGATGGAAAAAAACATACCTATAACCAAATGGCCTTAAAAATGCGAGCTTGGTCAAGCAGTTCCTTCCATGCCTGAATCTCAAAGATTAACCACAGCGAAAATAAAATGAAAAATAACCAAGCTAGGGTGACGGCCAATGGGATAACTATGGAGTGACGTGCATTTACTGCACGTCACTTCCATCCTCCCTTCATTCAATTATGTAGTACACGACAACGCGCCAACCATTAATGCATGCATCAATAATTGCATACATTTCTTGCCAAATGTGACACCTGATACATATTAACTATTGCCCAAAAATACTATAACATATATCACCTGTGCCTTCATATAACTCACTAAAATCGTATATCCACTAACATTGCTAGTTTGGACTAGAATCAACCCTTTTAAATTTCAATTGCACATAGTATAGCATAGCATAGCATAGTTTATTTTCTTGGATTTATTCCATATTGCTTTTGTCCCTGGTTATAACTAACATGTGTCTTGTGTAGGTGTAACATGTGACAAATCATGGTTACAATAGAAATGTAATTCCAATGAACATAATCCACTCATAACATGGATTTTAGAGCTTAGAGTAACGAAAACAACACATAAAATCCATTATCCATCTGTAATTATGACGAAAAAGTATTTCATCATCAATCATGTAGAAACCTAAAAGCAGTGTCAAACAACAGCATAAATGTGTAATAAGAACCTTATCTGATCCTCCAATCTACAAAGGGGTCCCACCTGCTAGTATTATATATAATTAGCTTAGTTTAAATAATAGGCTTTAGCAATACTTTGCGGGCGAAATCCTCGTTGTGATTTTTCTCGTCAACAAACTAGCCACTCCACAGGGAAATCTATTTCCAATAGATTAAGAACTCAGAACACATGGTTTCGAAGATCAAAAGATATAACCAAAATGATTATGCAACAGGGGGAAGTGAGCGAATTTAATGGAAAATGACCAGGAATTTGGGAATAACTCATGAAAAATGTTAAGTATGAGGGGGTTTATCCCTGTATGCATAATCATCCAACAAGAATCTGCTATTTACTTCAAGAAGAAAAATTTATGGACTTGCTCTTTTAATTCTCAAATGGATGAAGAAATAGAAAGCAGAAGCAGGAGATAACCAATTTCTTTATAAAACAACAGTGAAAGAATATAACAAATTCAAGTGTACTTTCAGGGGGAACATCTGTGTAAGCTTGATTGTTATTGACTAACAATATATTGCGGGAGTGTCACTATGGCAGGACTAATCCAACATCTTATTCTTAACCAAAATCAACTAAAGATGAAAAGAAATAAAAATCATGAAAGAATTAAGATTACAAAATTTGAAACAACAGAAATTAAAAAGACAAAATTATAAAAGCAACAGGAAGATTATCAAAAAGTAAAGAAGAAATTGAACTACTATAAAAGCAAAAATAAAAAACAGTGGAAAAATGAAAGGAGAGCTAGACTACTGATATACAGAAAATTCAAACTGCATTAAAAATTTTCAAGTTGGTCCCACGTAATGTTTCAAGTGAGAATCGTTACTGTTGTAGGAAAACAATCGCTCCTGTAAGTCTTTTAGAATGTAATAATTAGTACCCAAGACAAAAGCGATCTTGAAAGGACCCAGCCATAAATTTTGAAACTTCGAGACAATTGATAGTCCTTTAGAGTACATGATTAGATCATCAAGATAGATATGAATAATTTCACCGATCGAATCGTCAAGAGTTATTTGCATAGGTTACTTGCATCAGGTCAGCCAGAAGGAATACGTTCATAAGTCAAGGTACCATAAATAGAAATAAAGGTGGTTTTATATTCATCTGCTCTTTTTACCTTGATTTGATTGTAACCGGAGAAACCATCAAGTAAGGACATCATTTGTGACCCTGCGACTTGATGCAAAATCATTTCCATGTTAGGGAGAGGAAAGTGATGTTTTATACTAGCTCGATTGAATGCATGAAAATCAATGCATAATCTGATCTAACTGCTTGTTTTTCAAGAAAGAACCAAATTGGAAACCCATTTAGAATACTTGACCAGAAATATGATTCCAACCTTCAAGAGCTTTTCCAACTCCTTTTGAATAGTTTCTTCCAGTGCAAGGTTGATAGGTCTTTGTTTTTTCCTAATTGGTTTTATGCCCTCCTTTATGGGGATAGCATGTTGTATCATAACAGGATTGAAACCATGAATATCCTCATAATACCAAGCAAAAACATCTTGAAATTCACCAAGTAGCTTGGAAAACTTCACTTTCTCATCATCAGAACATTGGGCACCTATTTTAACATTTTTTGGAGACTAGGGTGTCCCAATGTTCAAGGAGATGGTTTCACCCACCTTCCTTTTTTACTCCTCTTCTTTATGTTTCTCTTTATTTCCTACATCACTCGATGAAAATGAACTCTTTAGAGGAGTCAAAGCCCTTAGGAATCTTGTTATCTTCTATGGATATAATTTCCTTTGGCTTATAAGGTTCACTTTAGATGAAATCACAGATGCTCTCATCGCTAGGGAAGACCTGCCAAGATTCTATATTGTCAGGGATATGTGGACGATATAGAGATTGAAAAGTGCAATCAGGTCTATGTGGCAGAAGTTTTCGATTAGGAGAGGTTGCAAAAACAGCTAATCGATCAGCCATTAAGTTCAATTCCCTCTTAACATGAGTAATGTTGAAATATAATGGGTTCAAGATAAGTGCCCAAACAGTTTGGGTGTAACATTTCATCAACTTGTTGTTCTGAGAATGTATCTTATGTAAAAGGTTCACAACAAGCTCGGAATCTCCAAAAACTGAAAGGTGACCAAAACTAATATTATAGGTGTTTTGAATGCCCAATAATAAATCTTTGAATTCAGTGACATTGTTTGTGCAAGAAAACCCCATCCTGTAAGAAAAGTTATGAATTTTTCCAACAGGAGAGTATAAGATTATGCCAGCTCTGTTACCTTCACTAGAGCATGAACC
The DNA here is from genome assembly GCA_009831015.1 of Picea engelmannii. Taxonomy (NCBI): domain Eukaryota; kingdom Viridiplantae; phylum Streptophyta; class Pinopsida; order Pinales; family Pinaceae; genus Picea; species Picea engelmannii. Next base: position 50,215 of record ML808327.1, on the reverse strand, counting down.
ATCAAAGTGAATGTGCCACATACCATCATCTAAATCAATCTGTTCCAAGGGAATGTTAACTTCCTCAACAAAGATGGAATACACCCATAGGTCCTCTTTGATATAGTTCATAGTAGGTTGTGGGACACTTTCTATGTAAGGTGAAATCCTTTCCTCTCTAAGGACTACAAGGTTTTTTCCATTCTGAGGAATGGATAAGTGTGTCCCATCGAGTGAGAGGTATCCACCATTCAAATAATGCCAATCTCTTCCCAAGAAGATTTATTAATTGCTTATTGGCATATCAATTACATGAATGCTAAGGTTTGTCCTTATTTCCAGGTGTGCGCACAAAAATAAAGTCACGTCTTTAATCTCGCCTATGATCGTTTTTTGTAGACTATTATAAGAGAGAATGCTCCTAGAGTTTTCATTTGTATAATACAAGCCTAGATCTTCCATAATAATCGTCGACATCACACTTGGGCCCGAACCACCATCAATGAGGCAACAATGGACGATCTTATCCATAATCTTTACAGAAATATAAAACGGGGGATTTTTTACAGGGTATCTAAAGTTGCATACACCTACTTTATTTACAGATGAATCCTCTTCATTTACCTCTTCAGAGAGGTTGGCTACAATGGAATATTTTCCTTCCCTTAATTGTTTTATGACGCAGGTTCGCCCCAACCACGGGCACGTCCGCTCACAGGATATTCTTCTTCTCGGCCCGAAGAACTCTAAGGTTCTTCTATTTCCTTATCGGGAAATCTGCTCCCACAGTTCTCTCGTGCGATCCCCCCTTCCTTGATTTACCGGGGGATCGGAACTCATGACTTCGCGAGTTCAAAGGTTGAGAACTGGGCTCTCGGATCCCCGAGACCCGATGGTCAGTCAACTCGCTGAATTCTCCCTGAGGGATTTCGCTACTTGCGACCTTGCTACTCGCGATACCAAACTTTTAATTCTCCAACCTCCGATACCCGAGGCGCCGAAACTCACGATCTCGCTCCCTCGCAACTTCGCTTCTCGCAAGGCTGAATAAATTCTATGTCGACTCCCGAGGTCTGAGATGCCGAGACTCGCGACCTTGTTCCCTCGCGACTTCGCGATTTTTCGTGACCAAGTTCTCGACCCTTTTCTCGCGAGGCTCTGATGCAAGATCCCACATGCGGATCCAATGGTCCTCCTGTGACCCGGATCCAATGGTTATCCTTCTCTCACTACTCGCTTCCTCGTGACTTTGGGCACCCAACCTTGGGCTCTCAACCTGCGAAATCCCAAGTTCACGAGGTTTCCCGATCTTTTCCACCTGTCCTACTCAGATGGACGGCTCACAGCCTCTCGCCACTTCGCTGCCTCGTGGCCTCGCGTCTCGCAACTGTTAACGCCAAACACTTTGGCATTCACCCTGCGAGCTCCAAGTCCACGAGATCTCTCGATCTTTGACACCTGTCCCTTCAGATGGGCGACTCACAATCTCTCGCCACTTCGTTGCCTCGTGCCCTCGCGTCTCGCGACTGTTAACACCAATTTCTCAACCCTTCCACTTACGAGCTCCTGATATGCGAGGTGCCACATGTCCTCCCACGGTCAGAATCTCGCTCCTCGCAATGTCACGATCCCCGCGTCCAAATCCTTGAGTCCTTTCTCACGAGGTCCCGATACACGATCTCGTGAACAACCTTATGGCTCTGACCAACTTGGATCAACGGTGCTGCCCCTCCTGAGCTTTCACTCCTCTCCACGCCTGCGTTGTAACTACCTTGCACCTCTGGGAGATCCAACAGCTCTCGGAACTTCGTGAAATCTCCTCCAAAGATTTTGTCCATCCGTTCTCCCCTCGAGGATTCTACGAAGTAAAGAAATGTCTCTCCACGAGACTCATTTACTCACCTGTCAACCTGCAACGCTTTCCTCTGACTTCCAATGACAGCTTCCCTACACTTCGCCTTCAGTGAGTTCAAAGGTCTATACCTCCTGAGCTTGTTCTCGACTTCTCAATTCCTTTAGAGAACTTCTTGTGCGCACTCCTTGCGGAAAATCGTCAATCATGTCTAAGTGTTGAAGTCACTCGACTTTGCGCACTCCTGCAGCAGCAGTCTCCCAAAGCTTCTTCTCTGTGTCACGACTGAGACTCTCCTTAACCTGCGCACTCCTTGCACGGATTTAGCAACTCACTTTCACTTCTGAGTTCTTTGAGGACAATATTTACTCTCTGAGCCTTCTGTCAACGCACTCCTTGTGGACGACTCCAACTGCACTCCTTGCAGGAATCCTTGCTCAAAAGAGAAACAATTGTAACTCACCTCACTTCCTCTCAGATTCAATCTCGACACATGAAATCATACACATAGCATGATAACAAATGCATAACAGGAAGAAATATTCATAAGCAGAGCATTCAACACACATACACAGAGAATAACACAACAGCCATGAATCTGAATCAACTTCTCTATTAATTCAAGATCTATACATGGGTGTAGCTATCTGCTATTCTCCTATGCTCTCTTGATTTCTTCTGACTCTTCCTGAGTTGATTGATAATGATACAATAACACAATGAGGGTGTCTATATTTGGGTTTTCCCTCTTCCTTCTAAAACTATCTAATCTAAGAATTCAATTCTATCTACCTACAACTACTACTATAAGTGCCTCTGTCTATCTCAGACGAGAGCGTATGGCTCGAGGTATGATTACATTTTTACCAAGGCGCCTAAATTAAATGATCTCATTTATATTCAGCGCATCAACTTCAAGAGAAAATTTTAAAAATTCAAAAACTTGCGCTGGACATCTTCCATCTATCTTCTGCTTCCACGTTGGTTTTTCTTTTCATGAGGGATGCTCCTACATCATTTTAGATGCCTCTGTTGTTCAGGGATGACAATCATGTCCAGGAGGGTGGAATTTTCTTTGATGTTATCCAACTGAATCAAAATATTGTTTTTGGAAGAGGGGAGAGGGGAAGTTGTTCCTTGACTATCAAGAACCTTAGGAACCTAAATAGTAGCAACTGGTGAGGATGAGCTCGGGCTAGAAGAATTGCAGGAAGGAACAAATTTACCTTAATTGGGAGAGTAGGATTTGTTCCTAGTATTGATGATCATGATATCTTCTAGCTCTGCAAAATCTAGGACAGTGATGGTATTTTATGGTATTTTACCAAAGATTTTATCTTTGGCATTCTTCTTTACCTCACATGTGGCTTCCTTATGGTGTTCCTCAAAAAAGTTACACCAACTTCGAGGCATGATATCTTTAGGCTGAAAATTATTTTCAATTGGATTTCTAAAGGGGGGTGCAGAAGAGGATGAATCTCTAAGGGTGAGAGGGAAGACATTTCCCTTTCACTCATACGCTATCATATGATTATTCATATCTTGTACTAGCTGTAAGAGGTCGGAAAAGTCTGTTTGTTTAATTGATTCTCCCTGAGGAAGACATGTTCTTTCAAGCTATTCTTCATACTCTAAACAAGTATGCAGAGCAGAAACAAGGTTATCAATGGATTTTTTCTCAAGCCTATGATGATATGGGGAAGGTAATGCATTTTAGTAATTCATGAAATTGGCTTGGTTCTAAGGTCGAATGAGTTCAGGAATTTGATTGTATAACTTAGTGAAACGCAAGTTAAAGGACTTGATGGTATCACCATTCTTATAGGCAATGTTATTGTACTCTCGTAACTGCTCATCTGGGATTTTAGATTGCCCATAAGTGGACTTGAACTAATAAACTAACTCCTCCCAAGTAGACATAATCTTAGGAGGAAGGTCAAAGAAATTCGTCGCAGCCTTCCCTTCCAAGGAATTGACAAATAAGCACATGCAAGTATTGTTGTCATTGGCTCCTATGATATGACATGCATTAGAAAATGCCACCAGGTGTTCATTTGTAGTGATAGTGTTATTGCTCGAAAACCTAGGAAGATGCTCTTTGAATTTAGGAAGTGGACGAGTAGCAGGTGCTAGGTTAAGATTAGAGGAAACATGCCATGGTGTGGTTCTAGTGTCTTCTTCAAATTCAAAAATCCCATACTTTTTTATGAATTTGGTGGGATTGGTGGTAGATTGGATAGGGATATGGTGGCTATATAAACTACCAATCACTAACGAAGCTGAAGATTGAGAGGAGGAATCACTTCCAGTGCCCCCTGGGCCACCACTAGATGCCATCTTGTGGATGATAGGTAAGGGAGAGAAATATGAACTGGATGAATCAGATAAACTTATACTTAGAGAACTTTGTTGGGTTGATAACACAATGTTCCTTCTTCCTATTTCAACAATAGGATTAATTTCAGGTGATAAGCCTCTTCTTCTCCTAGAAACACAAAATTATAAGGACATGAAAGGAAGGCCAAGGCTGAAGGAACAAGAAGGTTATTGTTGATTTCTAAGTTGTCTATGTCTATCTTCCCAACGTTCTTGGGAACTAATGTCTCGTTCAATTCCTACCCATGAATGATTAATCTCAGCCCGAGTATTAGCAGTGTTTAAAATGGTGTTAAACAAATTCAAAGCAATTTTGGTATGATCTTGAAGACTGGGCTCAATATTGGGTTGCCTTGGAACAGGTATAGTCATTAAATAATAAAACAATCAAATAATCAATATCAGAAAAAATAGATTTATTCGATGTTAATCAAGCATAAGAATTAACCAAAGAGATATTGAAGATCTCCCTAGTATGGTCGCCAAATAAATATTGAGGAAAATATATGAAATAATATTACTCGAGCATTTTTAGATCTTACTTGGATAAAGAAATATATATGGGAATAACACCATATGTTTATATCCATCAAAAATGTTATCCTAATTCACAAGTATTGTTTACGAGTGCTTAGGATGGGTTTTTTTATAAGTAAAAGCTTGCTGAAAAATTCATTATTTATGTGATTTTCTAAACATAACAGATGTTGAAATAAATATAGAGACAGAAGTAAATACATCAAGTCAATAATCAAAACATATGAGACATAAAGCAATCCTTTATTTCATTCCAATTCATCAAAGAATCGTTCTCTTTACAAAATTTCCTGAGGAAGTTTTGGACCGAAGTCAAACTTAGACGTCTCCGATGAAACATACAAAAGGACTTCTAATAGAAAATCAAAAACTGAACTTTAAAAGATGGATCATCTTGCCACATATTTTTGCCCACTCAACTCTGCACAATAGCCTTTTTCAGTCATGAAATCTAACTCACAAACAGACAAGTCTACACAGACTATCAAAGATAGATCAACACCTCTGAAAAACAAGTGTCTGAATGATGTAATTTAGGCCTGAATATTGTTGTCTACAATAGGACCCTACTATCATAACAAATAATTCGGCTTCTAATGAATTAAGGAATGAATGAAAATTGAACTATCTCAACAAAAACTCAAAGAGAAAACTTTAGTATGCTTCTCCTTCTATTCTCCTCTTGTTCCTCCATTTCCTTTTACCTTTAAGCAAATTAGAATCAGTTGAAGTAGTTGAACTACTTCCTTAGTTAAGTTAACTAAAACTCAACCAACTTTTAGTTAAGGGGGAAAAGTAATAAATCATAATAAGGGTTTTTAAATAAATAATAACTAGTAGGTGGGACCCCTTGTGACTCCCTTTAGCTTTTAACAATCATAACACAAATAGTTAATCAAATAAAACATCCCTCCTTGTGAATCCCATCATCACATTCATATTTGACAATTTATCTCAATAATAACTGAAATTATTTCCAAAGATATATTATCCATACATCCAAAAAATAGTGTGTTGTCCAAAATTTCATAAGTCAATTGTTCTCAACAATTAACAAATAAAAAATTAAAATCCAATTGTTTTTGTTGTCACCTTTTGACCTCTCTGAATTTTCCTTAGGTTGTGTGGAGATTTTAGGCCTAATCTCACTGATCACATGAGATAAGTCATCTCTTAAATGCATGTGGGTGGACACATATTTATCAGAGTCATTTGAGGGTGAGGAAGGGGTAGCAGTGGCTTTTCCATTGTTAGGGGCATGGTGGGCCTCGGTTTTTTACCTTTTTCTTGCATGGGAAGACTGAACTGGTGAGTGGACAGGGGCATCTTGGACAATTTGATTGATAGGCGGTGGATCAGGTAAAGACAAGTTAGGCCAGCCACGATGTTGGGAGACTGGCGGGTGGACAATCTCTTGCCATCCGTCATTTTCGGGAACTTTAGGAGGTCCTAAGACATGAGGAGGCACGGGGATACCAGGGACATGTGGGGCTTGGAAGGGAGGCCTTTCGGGCCTAGGTTGGACCACTCCTTTGCCAATCTAGTTAAAAAACCCAGATTGAAATAGTTGGCCTAACTCTTGCAAGTCTGCATCAAAGTGTATGGATAATCTTGGCCTTCTAGGGCCCCTATTCCAATTACCTCTTCCTCGGTTTCCCCTGCCATGGCTACCTCTACTGAAAAATATCATTCATGTATGCATAATTTATTAGCAAATAGTTTCTTTAAAAACCATACATGACAACTCTTTTAAATATGAAATAAAATTTGGCTCAGCAACATATCAGACTCATGCTATCCAATCCATACAAATTGTTTAATAGTTGTCAATGAGCAGGGAGTGAACAAAGGTTATGGGATATACGAGGGGTTGTATTGAACAAAAAATGTTAAAATGAAGGGGAAAAGATCATGATTACTACTCACAGACAACAAACAATCAATTGTAACGTAAACCAAAGAATATATCACTGTAATCCATCCCTGTGATCCTTAAACTGTCATAATACAGAACTTATCTTAACCATAATTAAATTTTAGGAACAGGGAGTGGATAGTGAATATTGGAAGGTGAGGGGAATTATAATTAGAGAAAAATGAAATAATGGTAGGGAAAAAAAGCGTATATTGTTCGAAAAATCAATTAAGTAATCCATAAAAACAGTTATGTATCCAATACAACTATTCCAGCATCAATTAAACAAATACTGTATCCAATTAAACAATATTATGTGTTAAAACTTGTTCACTGTCCACATTTAATCTTTAACACTTTTAATTAACATAGTGTCATCATACTCAAAATCAATATGCATTTCAAACATCTTGTATAAATAATTATGTTTCTTCTCATTTCTTCCATTTTATATTTAAAACAAAATCCCAATGAACACACAGTCATATTGCTTTAACTTTGTTCAGGAAATATCAACCACTGTCCATAAATTCCAAATCTTTAAATCAAACATAAACACAAGTCTTTCAAGAATTGAACAAACTCTTTTAAAACATGACTGATTCCATTCTTTTAAAAACATTTACCATTAAATTTGCAATGAAATTATAAATTAAAAACCTCTTACTCCATTTTTATTGGTGAAATAAAACAAAATGATGCATGATGTCTCCATAAACATACACAAAAAATAGACAAGTCTCTGACATCAAATTTCCAATTTGTAACGATCCTGATCAGGAAATATTAAACATAGAGAAACCACCAAACTTAATTTATACTACGTTGTAGGACCACATAGACCACGCAAAAAGAGTCATCTATGTCACTGTCTATTTCCGTTTACTCCCAATCAATCGATTTATAACAATGTTGAGTTATATGTTCAATTGACACAACAAAAGGAGGCACTGACTGTATAACAATTATCATTTCCAATCACAACTCTCCAACCATGCGATCAAACAGAGATGAGCCAATAATCAAAACCACTATTAATACTACTCAACAAACTATAACAGTCAACAAGATAATCGACAAAGGGTGACTGTTGAGTTAATCAAAATCGGATCGCTACCAATGAATACAAGAAATAGTCAAGGGTTCTCTTTATCATCAAAACACAGGGAGGATGGAGTCGGTCATATCAACAGCAGTGAGAACCCTTCAAGACAACACGGTGGACACACAAGCCACATAACCTTTAGCTTGCAAGACGGGGTGACAGTTCATACCAGGTAGGGTAGACCACGATGCATAAGAGCAGAGGTTTCTTACTGTCCAGTAACCAACACCAATAACACGCAGGGGAATAAACCTCATGTTTTTCCCCAAAAGATGAATAATGTTGATAGAAATGCAGATCTCGGGTAATAGAAACTAACCCTAAATAAATCCTCTTGGCATAATAGCCACCATAACTAACTGTGCAGATACCAATAACATAAAACGAGCCCACAACCAGGTGGAAAATGATATGAAGTGACCCAAAGGTGGTTCAAAAGTTACACAACAACCCCATAACACCAAATACGACCGTGTGTGGTTACAAATATTGTGAGGATATGGCCAGCAAGTCCAAACAGAATGAAACCCTCCAACAAAAACCCATAGAGACAACATAGATCCATCATGGCTTCCACCACACAGAATAGTCAATGAAATCGTGACTTCAACCATAAAAATTTCCATTTTCAACGAATAACACAAACAACCATTCTAGAGAAACACTACGAGTTTACATAGTTTCCAGCCTCAAGAAAGACACATACCAATACATCATTGAGTCAACATTTATTTCATAAACAGAACGAGTTCATGGATGGAAGAAAAAAAACATACCTGTAACCAAATGGCCTTAAAAATGTGAGCTTGGTCGAGCGGTTCCTTCCAGGCCTAAATATCGGAGCTTAACCACAGTGAAAATCAAATGAACAATAACCAAGCTAGGGTGACGGCCAGTGGGAGAAGTATGGAGTGACGTTCATTTACTGCATGTCGCTCCATCCTCCCTTCATTCAATTACGTAGTACATGACAGCTAGCCAACCATTAATCCATGCATCGATACTTACATACATTTCTTTCCAAATGCACCACCCAATCCATATTAACCATTTCCAAAAACATATTATAACATATATCACCTGCACCTTCATATAACTCGATAAAATCGTATAGCCACTAACATTGATAGTGAGGACTAACATCAACCCTTTTAAATTTCAATTGCATATAGTATAGCATAGCATAGCATAGCATAGTTTATTTTCTTGGATTTATTCCATATTGCTTTTGTCCCTTGTTATAACTAACATGTGTCTTGTGCAGGTGTAACATGTGATGAATCATGGCTACAATAGCAATGTAATTCTAGTGAGCATAAGCCACTCATAACATGGATTTTAGAGCTTAGAGTAACGAAAAAAGCACATAAAATCCATTATCCATCTGTCATTATGTCGAAAATAAAACCAATATTTCATCATCAATCATGTAGAAACCTTAAAGCAGTGTCGAATAACAGCATAAATGTGTAATAATAACCTTATCTTATCTTCCAATCTACAAGGGGGTCCCACCTACTAGTATTATATATCATTAGCTTAGTTTAAATAATAGGCTTTAGAAATACTATGCGGGCGAAATCCTTGTCGCGATTTTTATCGTCAACAATGTCAAGGCAAGACATGGCTTGTCAAGGCAAGGCATGGATTGTCAATTCAAGGCATGGAAAGGAAAAGAAATACATGTTAAGGCAAGGCATGGCTTGTCAAGGCAAGGCATGGTTTTTCAAGGAAAGGCATGTCAGGGAAAGGCAAGGAAAGGCAATTAATGTCAAGTCAATGCATGGCATGTCAAGGAAAGGCATGTCAAGGCAAGGCAGGGATTTTCAAGGCAAGGCATGGCATTTCAAGGCAAGGCAAGGCATGTCAAGGCAAGGCATGGATTGTCAAGGCAAGGCATGGAAAGGCTAGGCATGGCATGTCAAGGCAAGGCATGGCATCTCAAGGAAAGGAAAGGAATGGCATGTCAAGGCAATGCATGGCATGTCAAGGCAAGGAAATGCAAGGCTAGGCATAGAATTGTTTTTTGATCTTTACTAACGTTTATTAGAATTGTTGAATGTTTTACATAATTGGAATGACATCTTAGTTGTAACTTATTTTATATATTATTATCATATGTGCACTTTGGTATGATGTAATATTATTATCATTTCATGTCATATGTTGTAATATTAGATATATAACAAAGAAATTAATTATTGCATGAAATAAATAATAAATTTTCATTCTAAATGTTTGTTTTTGCAAAACAAGGATCTTCCAGAAGATTCGAAACATCCTCAACAAATAGATAAATATCATGATGTTGGGTCTGATGTTGAGATGGCATATGATGCTCATGATGACACATATAGAGATGACAATGATGTCATTGTCTATGCAGATGACGATTATGATGATCATGATAACGATGGTGATGATGATGTTGAGGCATTTATTGGTAGAAACTAGTGACATTCATGATTATATAGACGGCATCATGGATCATTTTTGATATATTGTTATAATGTCTCTTTTCATGGTTACTATCATATGTATAATTTTCACGGCCTCCAGTACCATATTATTGAGTTCTATCATTTTGACATGTTTCAAGTTGACTTATATCGTTTGTAAATGATGTATCATATTGACTTGTACCATTTTGTCTTACATAATTTATCATTTGTACATGATGTATCATTTTGACTTATGTCGACTATTGGACATGTATCATTTTCAGATGATATGGATCTATTGGCATATATATAAGACTTTCACTTGTTTTATTTATATATGATGATTATCTTATCAATATTGACTCATCAAATTTTATATATTGAAAGTGGTTGATGATTTTTGGATGAATATTTATTACGTATGATGGTTTTGATTTAGTACTCATGATGGATGTTTTCAAATTCACTTAAATTATAGATATTTGACTCACTTGTTTTAATTATAGATGATGATCATGTTATAATAATTATTTTGTTATTTTATATATACTGGATGTTGTAGATTCTATTTTGATGGAGATTTAATAAGTATAATGATGTTGTTAATTTGTATGGATGTTTGTTTCCCTAAAAAATTATTCATAAATGTTATCCTATAAAATATTTGAAATGCATTTATATGACTTATTGTATAATCATATAAATTATTTAAGAGGAAGGATATATTTAACTAATTAAATTGAAATAAAACATATTAAATTAATAATTGTAACCAAAACAAGAAGCATTTTTGGAAGCAACAATGGAAGCCACACTAGAAGCAGAATTGGAAGAAAAACTAGAACCCAAACCAGAAGCAAAATGGGAATCAAAACTAGAAGAAAAAATAGATGTAAAACTGGATGCCAAACTGGAAGCAAAATTAGAAGCCATATCAGAAGCAAAACTAGAAGCCAAACCAGAAGCCAAAATGGAAGAAAAATTGGAATGCCTATTAGAAGAAAAACTGGAAGCAACACTTGGTGCTATTCCTGGTGCCAAAATGTAAGAAAAATTCAAATCCATATCAAAAGTCAAACTGAACGTAAAACAGGAAGCCAAAACAGATGCAAAAATGGAATAAAATTTGGAAGGCATATCAGAAGAAAAAATGGAAGCAACACTTGGCACTAAACCTAGCGCTAATTCTGGTGCTAATCCTGGCACTATTCCTGGTGCTAATCCTGGCGCTATTCCTAGCATTATTTTTCTAGCGCTAAATCTAGCACAATTGTAAAAAGTCCATATTGCACCCAATTTTGCGCCAGAAAAGGTGTCTGATTGATGGAGTAAAATACACTAAATTCTGGCGCTAATTGCATGTTCTGTTGTAGTGAATAAACTTATAGTATAATATTAAAATAAGAAATTTGTTATTAAAATAACATAGTTGTTAATAAATGAAAGGGTGCAATGGTTCATTATCAAAATACACAATGGTTCAATGTCGTACTTTTTGGAATACTATATAAACATAAAGGTATGGTGAAAGAAAAGTGTCTCTGCAATCCAGATGAAAAGATCAAAAGAAAAAGTAGAGTCCAAGAAGGAAAGATGAAGATAATTATGCAGTGAGGGTGGAAGGGAGGAGCAAGGAAGGATTCATATCTTTTTCTAAGTAAAGTGTGAAAATAAGGGAGTTGGTTCTTCCTAGGGTTGGTTCCCTTAAAAAAGGGAGTTGATGCTTCCTAGGGTTGGTGCCCTAAAACAAGGGATTTGGTGCTTCCTAGGGTTGGTTCCCTAAATAAGGGTATTTGTGTCTCCAAGAGTTGGTGATTTAAAGAGGATTGGTGTCCTTCACAATTACATTTCATTTTTTATAAACTTTGTAATTCTTGTTAAGTATACTTATATAATTGATTCTTAAATACAAGTCCATTGTTGATCTATTGTGATGATAAATAGAATAAAAAAGTAGTAACCAATTGTTTAAAAAGGTAATATTGATTCACCCCCCCTTTCAGTATTTCCAACAATTGGTATCATAGTTAAGTGCCTTCAGCACAGTCTAATAACTGGAAGGTAAATCCTGAAAGTAATGGATTAGCAAGAGGGAATGTATTCCAACCAAGCATCATTGTTTAAAGGAGATGATTATTCTCTCTATAAAATAAGAATGAAAAGATACCTTATGTCTCTTGGTTTTATGTTTAGAAATCTATATAAAATGGGTACACTACATTAGCTACTCCACCTACAGATACTGCAGGAAATAAGATTTGCAATGACAACTCAAGAGAAGTCAATGCCATTCTAGGAGGGTTAACAAATCCTATATTTTTTAAGGTAATGCATTGTAAGTCATCTAAGGATATCTAGGACAAACTGGAGGTTATATATGAAGGAGACAACAAATTCAAGGAAGTCAAACTACAAACCTACAGAGATCAGTTTGAAAATTTGAAGATGAAAGAAGAAGGGAACATTGTTGAAGATCTTCATAGAGTAGATGAGGCAATTAACTCAATCGGAGTAGTTAGAGAATAACTTAAAGACAAACCCATTGTACAAAATATCTTAAGATCATTACCTATGATGTATGATGCCAAGATTTCTACAATTCAAGACAGACCAGATCTTGACAAACTCACAGTAGATGAGCTCCATGGAATTCTTACAGCATATGAGATGAGGACAGGATAGGAAAAACCATCAAAAGGAGAAAAAACCTTTAAGGCTTCTAAAGAAAATAATAATCAGGAACATATGTTTAATGAAGATCAATCAGACATATCATATGTAGAAGAGGCCAACTTTATAAGGAAACTCCATAAAGGATCTAGACAATATAAAGGAAAGTTACCCTTCAAATGTTTCAATTGTGGCACAATCGGACAATTTGATAACAAATGTCCCTATCATAAGCAAGAGGAAGTGATGATGAAATAACTTCCAAATATCAGAAGAAGAGAAAAACCAAAGATAAAAGGAATTCCTACAAGAAGAAGAAAACTTTCTTTACCCAAGAAGACACTAGTTCATCTGAAGAAAGTTAAGAATATAATACATAGATTCTATTTATGGGAATGAAAACTCAAGATGATAATCATTCGGAATAAAAAGAAGAAGTGAACCCTGAGGAATAATTTATCTGTGCAATTAAAGAACTAAGAAAATCTAAAAATCAAAACAAGTTACTAAAGGAACAACTTCTAAAGTTTGAAGAAGTTATAAAATCAAGAAAAAAGGAGGTTTCCAAAACCATTAGTGATTTAAAACAATTGATTATTGAGTTAAAAATCCAACTCCAAGAAACCAAAAGAAAATAAAAAATATTGAATAAGGAACTCAATGAAAAACAACAAACATGTAAGATATTGGAAGATGAAATAATACAACTAAAAGGGAAACTAGAAAAAGAAAACATTCAGTCTAAGTTTGAAAACAACTCAAAAATCCTAAACAACATTCTTAGCAGTCAGAGATCATCAAATGATAAGACAGGATTGGGATATGATCCCTCTATAGAACATAATAATGAACAACAACCAATCATTTATGCAAATGCTCTTAAGAACTCCATAAGAAGAGAATAAAATAAGGAAAGGACAATACCATTGAACATTGTCCCAAATAAATAGAAATTTGCACTCCCTACTAAAGAAAAAGATAACAAAAAGAATAGAATCATCAAAACGAATCCCTCTAATAGAAATCAATATATTTTCCTTTAATATTGTTATTCCTGCAATAATTTTGGACATTAAGAACTACATTGTAAAGCTTATAGAAAGTACAATCCAAGAAATGTTCAAAGATATGAAAACAATAAGAATAATGCAGAAAGAAGAAATCATAACTCGTTCTCTCCCTCACAAAACTTCAATAGTGAATGCCAAAAATGCAACAATTATGGTCATAAGGCTAGTGAATGTAGATTGCCAAAGTATTCCATGAAGGCAAGTATCTCTAGCATTAAGGAAAATTATAAGAAAATATGGAGAAGAAAAGCTAAAGTATAAAGGAAGAAAAATGATGAAGATATTGCACCTAAAATAGATAAAATTAACAATAGGAGAATGATGGATGAAGTTTCTGATAAGGTATATGAAAATCAGAGTTATTCATATGAAGTGGATCAATATCAAGAAAATAAAACCCCTAAATAAAAATGTGACACAATTGCAGAACTTGATAATGTCCTGTAAATAAATTATTCATTACCCAACAAATGGAAAATGCAAAAAGAAAATTCTCAAGAAAAGGATAAAGAAGCTTATGTTGCACAAGACAGTAATGATGATGATGAAATTTCAATAGGAGATCAATCAGAATAATTAAGTGATGATGATCTTGGAAATTTTCAAACACTATTTTGATGATCTACTAAAACTCCTCCTCAACAAAAAATATTAAAAAAAAGGGAGGAATTAGGGAAGACTTAAGATTTTTCTTGTTCATACCCCTATGAGAATATTTTCTCATAAGAATGAAGAGGCTCTTGGCGTACAAATGAATAGATAACTAAGAATCATTTAAAGAACATGGTTTGATGGTATAAACTATATTTTGAAGGATCTGACATGGTTTGTTTCAGGTCTTCATCTTCCAAGGAACAGTGTTGGTTATGCATTCTCTCAGTGAAGTTATGTGAATGGTTTATGAAGAAGATTTGTCATGGTACATGGCTAGTACATATGTTAGCTCCATTTATCTATATTATTATAGAGGCATATCATGTGTGATATGACACTTGTTTAAAGCACCTTGTTGGTACATTGATAGAGGCACTTGTTGATGATCCTAATGTATGCTTGGTTCACTTTTGGAACATATTATTGACATATATTTTTATTCATGGTTGATGAATGAGATAGTATGTATGATTGACATAAAATTGATGTATGGTGTGGCATACACTTTATGTATGGTGTGGCATGAGTTTAGATGGTAGATGCATGTATAGGTCCAAGGATCATTATAGGAAGAGCAGATCATTCTTGAGCAGTTGAACTATGTTTCAGTAGAGCAGTAGTATATTGAAGAGGAAGAAAATTGTAGTGGTAGCATATTTTTCATCTTGTAGAGAAGATAAAGGGATACATGCCCATAGGGGGGGTTATTCTTATTCCCATGAATGGTTGTAGCAGCATGATTCCAGGAGGAGAGATGATTGGAAACCATGCCACTAGCATTTCCTCAGAGTAATATCCCTTGTCCAAAAGGGGAGAGATTCATAGATAGGGGAGCATCACCTCAGAGGGAGTGTCACCCTAAAGGGAGCAAGGAAACATCCCTTTTTTTCATTGATGTCAAAGGGGGAGAAAAAGTAGTAAAAAAAATTCAATTCCCAAATTTAAAGATGAGATCAGTGATAGGGGAGAAAAGGTAGAAACTCATTTTTTTTATAGATATGTTTCCCTCAATGCCAGAGGGGGAGATTGTTGGCATTATTGATTGTGTGTTTTCATTGATGGAAAAATGAGTCAAACATGTACAGTAATCAAAGAAAAAGGAAGATCACCTTGGGGAAGAGGAAGATCACCTTGGGGCAGAAGAAATTCACAATCATTGTTGATCTTGATAGGATCAAAAAATGATCCTATGTTCATAAAGCTTAAGAGAGATAGAAGGGATATTCTACAAAGAATACACATAGAGAATCAGAGCACGCAATGTTAAGGTTGAGGGAAAATATCAGGAGAAATAGAGTATTGTGATCATGTATAGACAGTGCATAAACAAGCGCATTGATTGAAGCTCAGAAGAGATGGCGCATTTGAAGTAGCAGAGAAGAAATAGAGTTCTGCAAATTAAGGAAATCCACACAAAATATTTTGGAGTAATTGTGACCATTCCTTTTTTAATTTTGGGAGTAATCGGAACCATTGAATCGAGGAGGAATCATGTCCATAGATGTATTTTTTGAGACAAATTCAGGACTGTCAGATCGAGGTGGAGCCAAAGGATGGGAGAAATTAAATCCCAACCGTCAGATCGGGATAGATAATCCTCAACCATAGATAAAGACCAATAGGAGTAAAAAACTTCACCACTTTGGCAAACATTGGAGACAAGGAAGAGGCATGAACTCGTGAAGTCATGAAATCTAACCCGTTTTTAGATCAAGGACGAACTTCGACTAAATTCTCGACCATCCAATTGAGTTTAGTGGAAGGACAAGGATAGGAATGAATTTTGGGAGCGTTCACAGTCATCTAATCGCCAATGGAAATAAGGTCAAAATCTCAATTGCTGATCGAAGCCAAGTGAAAGGATAATGTAATTTTTGACACTTCACCACTTCACCACTTCGGCGAATAATGGAGACAAGGAAGAATCCACGAAGCCACAAAATTAAAAAATCCAAACAACTGTCATGCGAGGGAAGGAATATTCATCCCAGAATTGACCACTCCGGGATTACGAGGAGTCCCAAACAACTAAAACTCTCGAAGCCATGAAGTTCAAATCTATGATCCAAGACGGAGACATGTGGCAGAAGCTAATGATGACACGTGACCGAATCAACTGCTGAAAAATGGCAAGGTCTAGTTGGCACATTAGGTATATGAAAGTCATGAATCAAGGTGACATGTGGTAGTCACTCAACCAGTTCCATGTCAAAATTGATGTCAGTAAGCCACGTCATGTTGGGATTACAAGCTATAGGGATTTTCATATTCTCCTACTAGAAAAAATACAAGAAGTGTCAAAGGCCGAAGTCGCGAATTAATGTTTGGTCGTTGATATAAGATCCTTTGGATTATTTCTTGACCGTCTAATCGAGTACAATGGAAGGATAGAGTAAGCATGAATCACAAAGTAATGCTAACCATTGATCTATCTTTGGAGAATTCTCAACCATTGATCAAGTGTAGTGGAAGAATAGAGTAAGCATAAAGTGTTAACCGAGAGCAAGCGTTCACCGACATTCTATGACTTATTCGTCTGGTAAAACTTCGAGGGAGTTCAAAAAACCTAAGAGTGGTAATATATCGGAGTCTCGAAGTGTCAAATCCCCTGCAAGATACCAGATCTAATAAATACGCAGAACATAAATAAAATTCTAGGAATGGCAAAATAACAGTAATATAACCATCATAATCATCCACAATAACACAGAAATAATATGAGAACAACAACTGAAATAGCACTTT
>ML808327.1:0-14899 GCA_009831015.1 Picea engelmannii | reverse complement strand
TGTCACAACTATAGGATTTGTGTCGCAAAGTTTCTTAAAGTCACGTATATATAGATAAAATAGTCAACTAGCCATTAACACCGACCAATGAGATAGACAAAATTTTCGTCGCTATTGCCACGAAAGTTTGTCGCTATAGCGACGAAAATCCCGACTAGGTTAAATTAAGGTTTTCGTCGATATTGCGACGAATGTTTGTGGCAATAGCGACAAAAATCCCGCCCTGTTTAAAAAAAATATGAAACTAGTGGAAGCGTGGAAAATTTTTGTGGAATAATCTGCCCATATGTAGTAGTGAGTTTTTGTAAAAACACATTTTGTATAGACATTTGGAAATTAATACAAAGAGCAGTTTTTCCTACACATGAATTGTATGTGTATGTTTATGCATTTGAATGTCACTTGTATGCTGTAGATACAGGTTATAGATATATTTGACTATCTATTTGTGAGTTTTTCGGTTTCTATCTAGGTTCTTTAGGCCATGCACTCCTGGAAGTTTTGTAGCCAGCACAAGGAGTGCGCATCTGAGCTTTGCGGAGTCAGAAAGAATGTGCAAGGAGTGCACAACAGAAAGATTCACAGACTCAAGGAGGAGCCTCAAGGTTATTGAACACCTTGGAGGCTGAGCTGTGCAGGGGAAGGCATAGAGAGAAGAGACAAAATATCTAGAGATTCTATAGAAGCTTTACCAGACAGGCATTGAACCGGTGCAAGTGTGCGCGAGAAGATCTCTTTTTCAAGTTCGAAGACAACTAGAGTTACTAAACACTCTGCAGGCTCTACAAGGTGTGCATTGAGCAAAGGAGCGCCAAGATGGTGGGAAGCATTTCTTTTCAAGAAATACTTTGGACCTGAGATTGAGGAAATGTCAGTAGCACAAGGAGTGTGCGGGGGTGGACTTATTCTAAGTCCCGAAGCTCAGGAGGAACAATGCATTTGCGCATAGAGAAACATAGAAAGGAGTAGAAGGTCAAGAAACCTTTCGAGGTTTCTGAGTTGACTAAGCTCAAGAGGGGAGGCATTTCTATAACGTAGATGATACCCAAAGGAACTGAGATCGCAAGGGAAGCATCGAAGGCCGATACCTTCGAGCGTCGAATTTCTTCCAAGGGAAGGGAAGAGGTGCAAGCTCAGGAGGAGGAGCATAGATGCCATTATATCAACAATGGGAGGAAAGATCTGGACCATTGAATCTATGTCTAGGAAGAGAGGAGGAGCGGGACCCTTGCATCACGATTCTCTAAATCATGAAACTCTGAAAGAATGAACGCCAAGACATTTCGACATTTCGGCAACCGGGGATTTGAAAGATAAAGGAGTGGGACCCTTGCATCACGATTCCCCGAATCGAGAAACCCTGAAAGAACGAACACCAAGACATTTCAGCATTTCAGCAACCGGGGATTTGAAAGACAAAGGAGCGGGACCCTTGCATCGAAATTCCTTGAATTGCGAAACCCCGAAAGAATGAATCCCAAGACATTTCAGCATTTCGGCAATCGGGGATTCGAAAGACAAAGGAGTGGGACCCTTGCATTGCGATTCCCTGAATCGAAAAACCCCAAAAGAATGAACGCCAAGACATTTCAGCATTTCGACAACCAGGAATTTGAAAGACAAAGGAGCGGGACCCTTGCATCACGATTCCCTGAATCGAGAAACCCCGAAAGAATGAACGCCAAGACATTTCGACATTTCGGCAATAGGGGATTTGAAAGACAAAGGAGTGGGACCCTTGTATCGTGATTCCCCGAATCATGAAACCCTGAAAGAACGAATGCCAAGACATTTCGACATTTCGGCAACCGGGGATTCGAAAGACAAAGGAGAAGGACCCTTGCATCGTGATTCCCTGAATCACGAAACTCGAAAAAATGAACTCCAAGACATTTCGACATTTCAGAAACCGGGGATTTTAAAGACAAAGTAGAGGGACCCTTGCATCGTGATTCCCCAAATCGTGAAACCCTGAAAGAACCAGGATCGTTAGATCAAGGAGGGCTAAGAGCTGTCAATCTTGTAGTAGATACAATTTCTGACTTTTGGCAACCGGGAGTTGGAGGGACAAGGAGTTAACCCCTACACATCGCCGAAATGTGAAAACCCGGGGAGTTGGTTGGATGTTAGCCACTGGTCACGGGGTAGAGGTCATATGAGTAAGGAGTGAAGGTAGGAGCTAGTGGGAGCTAGGCTCTATTTTGGGGTTCGACAATTCAAAGGACAAGGAGCCTGGGAGAGCTCGCATGCAGGATTCCCAAAACCCTGAAACACGAAAGGAGAGTTGTTTAAGCCTTGGGTCATAGCCCGAGGTCACCAGGTAAGAAAGGGGATAGTTGGAAAGGAATCAACGCCGAGGTGTTTGTTGGTTTAGAACAGAGAAAAGCGTTGAAAAGGGGGTGAGCGCACAAGTTTTCTCAAGGCCTATGCCAGAGGATGAAGGGACCTGTGGATTCATTCAAAGGGTTCCAGTAGGAGGTTGAAGAGCTATTTTGGCTTAGAAGTAGATTGATCCAGATACTGGGAGGTCACAGAACCTTGTTGAGGTAGGGGGACTGCATCATGTGGTATCAGAGCCACTTTTTGTCTGTAGACTGCAGACAGAGGGAGGTAGAGTAGATAAAGAAAATACTCTGATACACACCATCATGTGGTATCAGAGCGGATATTTTCGTCTGTAGACTTCAGGCGAAGGAGACAACAGGTGAAGGAGGAGACAGAGTAATGATGTTCTGTGAAGATTATTGCGAGGTGTGCAACAGTCAATAGACATCTAGGCGAGCTGTACTAGGACATGGAGATGCTCTCAGGCATAGAGTGATCCATAAGTTTGCTAGGAGGGCAGAGATAAGGTAGAGATGGCTACTGAAGGTCATGAGCACAGTGGAAGAGGAAACCACCAATAGATGAATAAGTCAGATATTGACAAGGAACTCGCTGAGATAAGAGCGAGAATGGAACAATTGACATTGAAGATGCAGCAGGAGGCAAAAGTACATTGGAGGTACAAATGGCCTCTGAACAGGAAATCCAAATGGCCTGTTCAAAAGTTACCTTCCAGGAAACAACAACAAGAGTTGAGGAAGTGGTTGAGGTATGCTGAAAGCCTCAGTGACACAGAGCTAGTTTGCATCTGTGAGCCAAAATTCGGAGAAACCCTCAGTGATGAGGAAGAGGGATTAGTTTCAGATCTCATAAACTGCCAGGAGGGTAGGGATGAATTTTTGAATTTCCAGGTGGGCAATGAAATGAAATCATTGGAGGATATCATAGACTGTCAGGAGGACAACCATGAAATTCATATTGCCAGGTAGGAAATGGTATGAGATTAACACAGGATCTCATAAATTGCCCGGTGGGCAGAAGTGAAATTTTGAGTTGCCAGGTGGGCAATGGGAAGAGATCAGCATAAGTTCTCACATACTACCAAGGGGGAAGTGGTGAAAGTTTATATTTCCAAGTGGGCAATGAGATGGGATCAAACAATCTCATAGACTGCCAGGTGGGAAGCAGAAAATTCCCAAATTGCCAGCTGGGCAAGGGGAAAGAGATGAGACTGTCTAAAAGTCTCATGAACTCAGAGGAGAGTTCAGATCAACAAGGAGTTCTAACAAGAGAGAATCAGAAGAGAATTTTGATCATTGGAGGAATAGAGGTGTTCCTACCAAGCAACATAGTTGAGGCCAAAGCATGTGTTGCATATGCAGCAACAGCAGGAGGACAACTAGAAGAAACTGTCATGGAGGAAGAAATGGAGCAGACACTGACATTTGCCCAAGAAGTAGAAGATGAGCATTCAATAGAATGGCTCAAAATTTTCATTCAGGAAGCTGGAAAGGAAATCACTGCAGTACTAGAAGCTGCAGAAGAAGAAGAAGAAGAAGAGGAAGCATACATCATGGATTTTGCTGACCTGTGTGAAGAATTGGAATCCCTGGAAAGGAGGGTGATGGTGCAAATTTTTCACATCCAACAGGCTAAGTTGGAAGAAGGTAGTGGAACATACCAGCCTGGGGAGAAGATGGAAGTATGCCAGGAGGAGAAATGGCAACAACAGAACTACCACAGAAATAAGCTGAGCAAGAGTTCAGTGAGGAGACTGCAGAGCTGGAGTCTACAACAGAGTGGCCACTCAGTGCCACAAAGGGAAATAAAGACAGCATGGGAGATCGATTAGATCTTCCCATTGAGAAGACAAAAGTGTGGTAGAGAGGACTGCATACAAAGAGCCAGCCACTGGAGCAACTGGACGAGGTAATTGCAGAAATTAGAAGGCTGATGCTGATTTCAACAGCAGAGACTGCCAACAATGAGAAGCTGAGCAGAAGGGATCCTGCAAGAGAAGTAGGGAAGAAGATGTAGCAGCAACAACAACAACATAGTTGGAGAGGACTCGGAGGACAACTCTAAGGGAAAGTTTGGGATCCAGGTGGATTTCAACACTGGAGAAGAGGAGCTCATGATTTTTCCAGCTGAGGAGTATGATGCAAGAGCATCACTCCAACTCAGCATAAGCGCCATCCAACCAACACATCTAGCGCACATTCATGAAAGGGAGAAGCATAACCCTCTCGTTTTTCAAAATTTGAATTTTAAATTTAATGTTGTAAGGATGATAGAGACCAGATCATGCCTTTGTACAGGTAGTGGTTGAGGTTTCCTTTAATGGTTACCTGCAGCTAAGTCCATATTAGTCAGGTCTACGACTTCCTTTTGTGTAATGTAGCCATAGGAGTATGAGACACTCTGAGATAGCGATAGCATAGAGGCGGTGGATGAGGATAAGCTCAAGAGAGCCCTCTTTTGTAAGGAGTCTCTCAAGGAGTAGAGTGGAGAGGGAGAGTAGGAGAATTCTCAAGTAGAGATATCTAGAGGGAGAGAATTGAGACTCTGTAGCAGTCCAGTTTTTGTAAAAACACATTTTGTATAGACATTTGGAGATTAATACAAAGAGCAGTTTTTCCTGCCCATGAATTGTCTGTGTATGTTTATGCATTTGAATGCCACTTGTATGCTGTAGATACAGGTTATAGATATATTTACTATCTGTTTGTGAGTTTGTCAGTTTCTATCTGGGTTATTTAGGCCGTGTAAGGAGTGCACAACAGATCATTGGAAGTTCTGTAGCCAGTGCAAGGAGTGCGCATCCGAGCTCTACGGAGTCAAAAAGAACATGCAAGGAGTGCACACCAGAAAGATTCACAGACTCAAGGAGGAGCCTCAAGGTTGCTGAACACCTTGGAGGATCAACTGTGTAGGGGAAGGTATAGAGAGAAGAGACAAAATCTCTGGAGATTCTGTAGAAGCTTTGCCAGGCGGGCATTAAGCCAGTGCAAGTGTGCACGAGAAGAAATCTTTGTCGAGTTTGAAGACAACCAAAGTTACTAAACACTCTGTAGGCTCTGCAAGGTGTGCATTGAGCAAAGGAGTGCCAAGAGGGCGGGAAGCATTTCTTTTCAAGAAACACTTTGGACTTGATATTGAGGAAATCTCAGTAGCATAAGGAGTGTGCGGGGGTAGACTTATTCTAAGTCTTGAAGCTCAAGAGGAACAATGCCTTTGCACATAGAGCAACAAAAGAAAGGAGCATAAGGTCGAGAAACCTTTAGAGGTTTCTAAGTTGACTAAGCTCAGGAGGGGAAGCGTTTCTATAACGCAGACGAGACCCAAAGGAACCAGGCTCGCAAGGGAAGCATCGAAGGCTAAGACCTTCGAGCGCCGAATTTCTTCCAAGAGAAGGGAAGAGGCACAAGCTTAGGAGGAGGAGCACAATTGTCATTGGATAGAAACTGGGAGGAAAGATCTGGACTGTTGAATCTACGTCCAGGAAGACAGGAGGAGTGGGACCCTTGCATCATGATTCCCTGAATAACGAAACCTCGAAAGAATGAATGCCAAGACATTTCGGCATTTCGGCAACCGGGGATTTGAAAGACAAAGGAGTAGGACCCTTGCTTCATGATTCCCTGAATCACGAAACCCCAAAAGAATGAATGCCAAGACATTTTGACATTTTGGCAATCGGGAATTTGAAAGACAAAGGAGTGGGACCCTTGCATCGTGATTCCCCGAATCGTGAAACCCCGAAAGAACAAACGCCAAGACATTTCAGAATTTCGGGAACCGGGGATTCGAAAGACAAAGGAGAAGTACCCTTGCATCGCGATTCCCCGAATTGTGAAAGCCTGAAAGAACGAATCCCAAGACATTTTAGCATTTCGACAACTGGGATTTGAAAGACAAAGGAGTGGGACCCTTGAATCCCGATTCCCCGAATCACAAAACCTCGAAAGAACAAAGATCATTAGATCAAGGAGGGCTTAGAGCCGTCGATCTTGTAGTAGATATGATTTTAGACTTTTGGCAACTGGGAGTTGGAGGGACAAGGAGTTAACCCCTCCACATCGCCGAAACGTGAAAACCTAGGGAGTCGGTTGGATGTTATCCATTGGTCACGGGGCGGAGGTCATATGAATTAGGAGTGAAGGTAGGATCTAGTGGGAGCTAGTCTCTATTTCGGGGTTCAGCAATTTGAAGGACAAGGAGCTTGGGAGAGCTCGCATGTAGGAGTCCCGAAACCCCGAAACGCGAAAGGAGTGTTGTTTAAGCCTTGGGTCATAGCCCGAGGTCACTAGGTAAGAAAGGGGCTAGTTGGAAAGCAATCAAGGCCTAGGTGTGTGTTGGTTCAAAATAGAGAAGAGCGCCGAAAAGGGGGTGAGCTCGCAGGTTTTCTCAAGGCCCGTGCTAGAGGAAGAAGGGACCTGTGGATTCGTTCAAAGGGTTCCAACAGGATCTTGAAGAGCCATTTCAGCTCAGAAGAAGATCGATCTAGAGATCGGGAGGTCACGGAACCCTGCTGAGGTAGGGGGACTGCATCAGAACCAATCTAGAAATGTTTTCCATGTATAGAAAACAACCTTATTAATATTTTTATCTCCTTCCATAGTGAACTCCAATGAATTCTTCTTCTTCATAATTCTAGGATGTATATAATACACAACAATAAATTCAAAGGTTATTGTATACAACTCCAAATTGGGTAATCCAATCCTCAATCCTGATCCATAAAAATAATGCACATGATCCCAATGGTGGGTATCCCAAGATACATATACAACAATAAGAGGTTTTATGATATTGTACAAATAAAAAAAAATGAATTTTGTCCCACCCACCATTTACTAGCAAGTTGTACTAATTGTTGACTTGAATATGAAGTTGGCTAGAACCAATCTAGAAATGTTTTCCATGTATAGAGAACAACCTTATTAAGAATTTTATATCCTTCCATAGTGAACTCCAATGAATCCTTCTTCTTCACATTCCTAGGATGTTTAGAATACACAACAATAAGTTCAATCTTTTCCCCAACTTTCTCATGAACATGGAATCTCCACATATGTGTCATTGTGTGTTGTATTTTAAGATTTTAAGTGATTTTACACTTTGTATGAGATAAGATAAATGTTGTGATGATTCTTGATGTGGCCACAAAATACCAAGATAAGAAGACCCTATTACATCCTTACTTCCATATTCCCTAGAGGCAGATAATCTGACAACAACAACTTCGTTATTGCCTTTTTTTACAAGAATTTGAAACATAGTATGATCTCCATTATTCATGGAAAAAAAACAAAAGAACAAGTCCCCTTCTCAAGTGGTTGGCAACCATATTTGATAGGGTTATCGATAAAAAAACAATGATAGTTCCTATGATGAATAACCATACAATTAACATCACACATTATGAATATAATTTCATATAAAAAATAGTAGTTAAAAAAAAAAGTATTGAGAAATACACACCATTCATGATATGTAACAGTATCAACATTGTTTTCCATTTGTAAAACACCTCTTGCTTATATCTTAGAAGAATATCTTAGTTAAATATCCATCCTAGGTTTGATGTAAGAGAATCTTACTAGCCTTGGTGTGTCTGGGGACCAACCTAGCACTTTCTAACCCGTTGTTCAATAGGGGAGTGGGGGGAGTTATCCACCCCAAAATTTGGTTTATTTTCAAACATCCATGTGTAGTGAATCTCGTAAGAAGCTAATAAACATTAATTTTATTGATTATTTCTCACCCCATATGCATATTGTGAATCCTCAAAACCTGTTTGACACTTTTTGAGTGGAAAATCAAGGAGGCGGTTTTTTTTGAAGGTTTCCAATGAAGATAATATCATGGAATTTTTGGGGGATTACTAACCCCTATCACAAATACATGGTTTATTTTAGAACTCTATAATTTTCCCAAGGATGTGGAGGCAGTCATAGAGGTAACATCAAAATCACTTCTAGTCAGGGATCTAGCCCTCCAAGACTCAAAGAGGGATCTCTCTGTCAAATTTAGATTTGTTTGAGAATGGATCTTAGGCTAGCTATGAGGATAGAATATTTGTTTTTAGATTTTTTTGGTTGAGACAACATAAGAGGGCCATTGGGAAAAATGGAGTCAAGAGTTTAAGATGATAGATGAATGAATAACTGAGACAAAATGTAACCATGCAGGGTAATCATGTCAGTGGACCTTTGAGCTTATAAAATGGAAAAGAAGAATATATTGAAGTTCATTTCAAATGTAGAGTAGAGCTTATCCGAATTCTACATTTCAAACTTGGAAGAAAACATAAATATTATTTCGAGCCAACATAGGGTGTTAATAACAAATCCCACACATCATCTTCTCATAAACAATACAGAAAGAAACAACATGTGAAACAGGACAATAACAAGTTACAAAAATAATCCGGATCAATCAGGGGAAAAACTTCACCTCTTAAACACGACACAAGAATCTGGAAATATGATGCCTTTGTATTCATTCATAAAGTCACTTACAGTTTTTGAAACATTTCTACAGGGGATGGGGACATTCCCATGCCATCCTTCCATATCTGTCTAACCCATTCTTTCTTAAAATTCATAGGCTTTATAGCTTTTACAAACAGGTTCAAGATCCTATAAAACTGGATCTGATATACTAAAAATAAAACAAGATCGAATTTAATATGATGTGTAGGATTGAATCCTGGTTTAAGGGTCAAACCCTTATCAACTAATTCTTCAACAATCCTCAATCTCCTTAGTAGTCTTCATAGTCTTCATAATACAATAGAACATTTTCGAATTCCTTTTTTGACAGCTGAGCAATTTTGGCCAAAAACAGAAAGCCCACTTAGTATTCTTTCCTTATCATCTGCCTCAAAATATGGAAATGGATGATGATATGTATCCTTGTAATTCTTATCTTTCATTAAAAATCACTCCCACATGATCTGGAAACAAAATCCTCGATCTGAGCAAAAAACAATGAGTATTTTGTTAGTTCCTGCACTTTCGGTGGCTTAGAAGCGTAAAAATGCGAGGGTAAGTTGCCGAAACCAGAACTTTTGGCAGCTAATGATGCCTTTTCAAACCTGCGGAAACTGCCGAAACCACAGGCTTTGAAAATCTTCATCAAAACTTCAAAATTGAAATTCCTTCAGTCATTTGAACTTCAAGGTTACTCATTCATGTTCTCTGTAGCCTTTGCTAAATTCTCCAGGCCTGGATGAGCTATAGGCTTTGCATCTTTAAGAATTAGTTTCACCTTCAAACATCTAGCTACCTTGTGCAACTTCTTGTTTTTTTTAAGCAACCTTTTTTTCTTCTTTTCCAATTTAACATGCATTTTAGCTAGTCTTTGAAAACAATCTCTTACCTCTTATGATGTCCTTGTGATGGTCTCATTTTGGGATTTGACCACTTTTTCCAGTAACCTAAGCTCCATGAATTCTTCCTCAAACTTTTTGATCTTCTTTGATGCCGACTTACTGTGTTTTCTTGTTAATGCTTCATAGGCCTCCAGATCTTGAGCTTCAGGTGGGAAAGGTGCTTCTTCAGGAGTTTGAAAATCAGGGGCTTCATGCTAAAAAATTTGGACTCCAGGTGTTGTTTCTTTAGGAACTTCTTACTCAGGTGCCTCTTCTTCTATAAGCTCTACCTCCTCCTCTGAATCTGTATAAGGCAGATTCAATACATTTTTATCAGAGGCACTAGTTTTCCCTTCTATAGCTTGGCTGAAATCAAGCATCTTTTTGGCTCTCTTAGACTTATAAGAAGAGGTTGGATCCCTTGCAATTACTGGGGAAATGACTCTTCTTTTCTTTTTACTACTCTATGGTGTTGAATATTTATTGGATGAGGTCTTGTTTTTCTCCTTAGGTTGGGGTTCTGGTTCAAATTCACCCGAGAAGAGAAGATGCTCCCAATTCTTATCCCCCCTTTGCAATTCTTCAAGCATTATGATTTTGATAAGGCTATGATGGAAAAGCCTACCTTTCACCTTTCTAGGTTTCTCCTAGACTTGGTGTGTCATTTTTGTCAAACTTCTATGAATGTAGAAGGGCATATTCAAAGGACATCTACCTATTAAATAGTTCATGAGCTTGAAATGGTAGAACATCACTCTACCATATCTTCCTTCACATGTAATATATACCTGGATTTCTTTGAGAAAGTATTTCCATTTTTCCTCCAAGTAGGATATAGGGATATCTTTCTTCTAGATAATACATTTGTTTTCAAGCTTGAGATAAGACCCGAACTCGATGTCTTTAGTAATGGTTTTTTTAAACCATATTTCACCAGACCTAGGTATATCTGTTGCTGCTGCAACAATGGATTCATAAACCTATAACTTAATTGTTCCCACTTTGGCCTTGGATCCATCAAAGGTTAAGGAAAATGAATCAGCCACTCCTTGGTGAAAACCTTGTAGTTTATCACAGTACTTGTAGAATCCAAAATTTCTGAACATATGGCAAATCTCAGGGTGAGATTCCAGATATGTTATATCATTAAGATATTTCCTGAGAAGATCCACTCCCTTCTTCATCTACAAAACCAATTGTCAACACCTGCAATACAATAAAATCAGGGCTATGGAGACACACATGGGCTGATAGAGGACATATTGAAGCTAGAGCAGAGGAAAAATTCGTGATATGGGGAAAAATGTTTGAATGACAATTTGTTAGAATAAACCCTTAATAAATAATGAAACTAAAATCATAATGATGATTGCATCATTCGACTAGGAAATAAAACCACATGATAGATTAGTAAAAAATAAATGATGTGAGTTTATCGTGATCTTAGTTGGCAATAGAGAACTCAGATCTACTAGATTAGGGTTTAATATATTTCACCAAATAATCATATCAGACATACATCACTTTCCTAGATCGTATCATGATCCAATTCTAGTTAATTTCGGAAACACTTAAGATTATCATGACATGTGTACTGATGGAGATTTGAGAGTCCGATGGGATAGTCTAACCGTTAGCAGATTCTACGTTTTCGACAACTAAGAACACCCCACACCTGCCTTTTTAGCTGACGAAAGTGATAGCTTTCGACAACTTATAACACATTGAAAACCGACCCTTAGCTGCCGAAAGCTAACCTTTGACACTTTTTCATTCGAGAGCTCAAAACATCATTTGCCAACTTTGGATATACCTGGACACCTTTTTGAAACACAAGATACACCACTAGACCATTTACTCTGATTTTCTTAACATGAAGATCCTCTCAAAATGATTCAGGGCAAATTTCCAAATAGATAACTGGAGACCAGATGACTATATCATAGGACCCAAACAATTTAGAGAGTAAGATATTTTTCTTATGGAATTGATTTTTGTGTTTATAAGAGTTATATTTACTAGGTTTAAACTTTATTTAACACTTTGAGTAATTTGACCAAATTATGTCAAAACATTCACTGGGGCTTTGGTTCAGTTGGTATATTCCAAAAAAACAAACAAGTAGGTTTTGAAAATATTATATAGAGCATAACTTCTTCTTATTCTTTCACCATGATAGAATATGAAAGCTTAATAGCTCAAGGAATTTTCAATAATGCCTCAACTTATCCCTTCAGTGAATAAAAACTGACCAAAAAATGACAAACACTAAAGGTTGATGAGACATATAAAATAAGGGGGTCCCAAATCAAAGTTGGGTTACATTGGCTTAAGACATGTGATAAGCCTACTATGAGATTTTTCAAATCTCTGACTTCCAAGGAATTTTTGAAGCATATTAAGGCCCTAAGAATTAAAAAAACAATAGAATCATTGACCAGGGGAACATTGGAAAGGAGTTTGTTAATCATTACAAATTGGTTTTTCAATCTCAAAAAATTATAACAAACGAAAGAAAGGTGTCTATGCAAATTTGTGTTGATGTAGTCCCAATAAATTCAATGCAAAAGGAATAATGGGTATGTGATCAAAGGCTTATAATGTTGGATGAATTAATGACTACCCTCAAGTAAATGGTTGATGATCAATTTCTCACACGAGACTACTTTCCATAAGAATTTAATAAAGTTGCTTTCCATTTTTGGGTTTCTAGATATTCAGAATATGGAAATTTTATAAAGTGGCCACTTTCCTTAAGGATAAATTTCCAGTTATAATCTATCTCCCTAAGTCATGAAAATGAGTCAAAGGCTAATTATTTATGGGATTTGATATTAAAAAAATGGTGGAAGTGGCCACATAATTCAATTGTGATGGAGGTTTTTCCAACTAACTAGTAGGGATAGAGTATATATGTATGATCCACTAAAGGTGATACATTATCTTCAGTCAAATGTGGTTGTGGATCATAATATGAGAATTGATTGATGGTGACAATGAATCCTTCATGTGGAAATTTTACATTTTACTTTGCAAGCTAGCTGGACCTTGAGTCAAATACAAATATGAACTTTGAAATCATTAACATATGTACTAGAACATATGAAAATAGGGTTTATGGTTTACATGATGAATTGATGATGGAAGAAAGTGGGTGTGTCATTCAAATTTGAGTCGAGAAACCCTCCCATATCGTTAAGGCATGTGAATAGTATATACATGAAAAATTTCAGTGCATACAGAAACTGTTTGAAAAAATTCAACGTTGGCCCCATTCATAGGTCACTGTTGCCGGTGTCTAGTCCTCGTACAATTTCTGTTCCTTGTTCCTTGTTTTGTGTTCCTCGTTCCTTGTTCCTTGTTCCTAGCTCCTTGACCATGGTGTAGTCCCCAAGATCCATTATTTTTGTAAAAAACATACTAATGTCATAAAATGTCCCACACGAAGACCAAATTAATATCCGCTACATAAGTCTTTTGTCTTTTTTCAAGGACTATGTAACAAATCTCAATTCTAAGAAGATTCAAATAGGACCTAAGAACCTTAAGTAATTTCCTTAACCATGGGTGACATATCTCTATCATTCCATAGTCAAATTTTTACATTTCATTGTCGGGCATCATGTGTAGCGAGGGCTTGAGACACCACAAAGGAAATATACAAAGAATATTTGTCTTATGAACAAGATATGATACTATACATTTTGAGGTTTGGAATAGATATTGTAATTATAGAATGCACTACATTGCACCATAATATAATCCCTACACTCCTTTCAAACCACGTAACACCATTCAAATTAGACACAATATTCTTGCGAAACATTAGCTATACTATCGACGAACTTTTTTCGTCGATAGTATAGCTAATTCGTCGCAAGATTATTTACATTCGTCTCTCTTGCGACGATATCAAATGATGCTTGGATTTATTTCATATTTGGTTTATCAAATTGAATTCTCAATTTGATGCTTTGCAAGCTAGCTGGACCTTCAGTCAAATACAAAACTTGGAATAAATAACATATCTACTAGAACATATGAAAAATAGGGTTTATGGTTTCCATGATGAATTGATGATGAAAGAAAGTGGGTGTGTGAGTGAAATTTGAGTCCAAAAACCCTCCCATATCATTAATGCATGCAAATAGTCTATCTAGGTCAAATTTCAATGCATACAGATACAGTTTGAAAAAATTTCAACGTTGGCCCCATTCACAAGTCACTATAGCCCGCCTCTAGTATTTTTATGGTGTTGATTAAGAAATCAACAAAAAAGAGGGATTTTTCATCACAACTATGGAACAAATACATTGTATATACATTAATGTAGAACCTGAAATAAAAATGAATTAGAAAGACTGACGAAAAATTAAAACTTGCATCAACCAAATTGTGTACTTTGAAAGAAAAATAGGGTTTATGGTTTACATGATGGATTGACGATGGAAGAAAGTGGGTGTGTCATTCAATTTTAATTCCATAAATTCTCCCATATCATTAAGGCATGTGAATAGTCTATCTATGAAAAATTTCATTGCATACAAAAACTGTTTGAAAAAATTTCAACGTTGGCCCCATTCACAGGTCATTGTTGCCGGTGTCTAGTCCTCGTACAATTTCCGTTCCTTGTTCCTTGTTCTGTGTTCCTCGTTCCTTGTTACTTATTCCTTGTTCCTTGTTCCTAGTTCCTTTACCATGGTTTAGTCCCTAAGATCCATTATTTTTGTACAAAACATACTAATGGCATAAAATGTCCCACCCAAAGACCAAATTAATATCCGCTACATAAGTCTTTTGTCTTTTTTCAAGGACCATGTAATGAATCTCAATTCTAAGAAGATTCAAATAGGACATAAGAAGATTAATTTATTTCCTTAACCATGGGTGACATAACACTATCATTCAATAATCAAATTGTTACATTTCATTGTCAGGCATCATGTGTAGCAAGGGCTTGATCCACCACAAAGGAAACATATAAAGAATATTTGTCTTATGAACAATATATGGTACTATCCATTTTGAGGTTTGGAATAGAGATTTTTCTTATAGAATACACTACATTGTACCATAATCTAATCCATACACTCCTTGCAAACCATGTAACACCATTCAAATTAGACACAATATTCTTGCGACGAATTAGCTATACTATCGATGAACTAAGTTCGTCGATAGTATAACTAATTTGTC
>ML808326.1:138592-155977 GCA_009831015.1 Picea engelmannii | reverse complement strand
TTTTTTTATGCTTCATCAATGTCGTCGTCGTGAAGGTAGTAATAATGGTCTTCCACGAGGAATGAAATGTTATCCCACTCAATTCATGAGGTTGCCTTACTATAAGGACATAAAAATAGTTCATTTATTTGATACAATGCATATCGGGAAGAATATGACAGAAACATTATGGCAAATCATAGATGGCAGGAGGGATAAAGAAAAAAATGTCAAAATTTGTAATGACATTCGGGAAGCCAATCACGCAACGCAAAGTGTGATCCAATCAAATAACGATGGAGAAAAAAATAACCTTCCATGGTTATTAACAAAGGAACAAATCAATGGTGTAAAATAAGTCATTCAAAAAATTAATTTTCCCACAGGTTTTTGTTCAAACATAAAGAATATCTTAACGAAGAAAGGTGAATTTGGTGGGGTGAAAACACATGATTGTCAGACCTTCATTAATGTAATTAATCATATTGGTATTCATATTTATATATTTATATTCATTTTAGTATTCATATTTATATACCTTCATTAAGGGAATGACAAATGATGACAATGAGAGGTGCATCATGATGAACGTTGATGAAAATGTGGATGATATCAAATATTATGTGAGGACATCATACATCCTTGAGTCTTGAAACCCTCCCATACCGTCAAGGCACGTGTCTAGTCTAACCATGTCAAATTTTGATGCATACAGGC
The DNA here is from genome assembly GCA_009831015.1 of Picea engelmannii. Lineage (NCBI taxonomy): Eukaryota > Viridiplantae > Streptophyta > Pinopsida > Pinales > Pinaceae > Picea > Picea engelmannii. The sequence goes on along the minus strand of ML808326.1, from coordinate 155,281 downwards.
ACATACTGAAGAAATTTCAACATTGGTCCCATTCACTAGTGCTCACTATGCGAGGTTGGTGCATGACATTTGTGGTGGTTGAATTGGAATTTCCGTGACATTTCAAGAGAGTTCCAAAAAATATTCTACGGATGGAAAAAAAGACATTTGACAAATATGAGACGCCCATTATGAACGTTGTTTCAAACATGGACAATCTCAAATATTATGTGGCCAGGACATCAGACATCCTTGAGTCTTGAAACCCTCCCATACCGTTAAGGCATGTGTCTATTCTAACCATGTCGAATTTCGATGCATACATGCACAGTTTGAATAAATTTAAACATTGGACCCATTCACTAGTGGTCACTATGAGGGGTCAGTGCATAACATTTGTGGTGGTTAAATTGGAAGTTCCATGACATTTCAAGAGAGTTCTGACAAAGATTCTACAGATGGAAACAACGACATTTGAAAAATATGAGACACCCATTATGAACACTGTTTCAAACATGGACGATCTCAAAGATTATGTGGCTGGTACATCAGATATCCTTGAGTCTTGAAACCCTCCCATCCTTGAGTGAAGGTTACTGTTTTCATACATGCACAGTTTGAAGAAATTTCAACGTTGGCCCCATTCATTGATCACTATGCGGGGTCGATGCAAGATGACATTTGTGGTAGGTGAATTGAAGCTTCTGCGACATCAACTCGACTTGGTAATTCAATAATCAAACCCTCCTTAAGTATTATGCGGGGACATCAAACATCCTTAAGTATCGAAACCCTCCCATACCTTCAAGGAAACTATCTAGTCTAACCATGTCAAATTTTGATGCATACGGGCACAAATTGAAAACATTTCAACGTTGGCCCCATTCACTGCTCACTGTGTGGGGTCGGTGGAAGAAATTTGTGATGGGTGTATTTGAATTTCCATGTCAAATTTCAAGATAGTTCCGACAACGATTCTATATAAGGGAATGACGAATGATGACAATGAGAGGTGCAACATGATGAACGCTGATGCAAATGTGGATGATATCAAACATTATGTGGGGACATCATACATCCTTGAGTCTTGAAACCCTCCCATGCTGCCAAGGCATGTGTCTAGTCTAACCATGTCAAATTTCGATGCATACATGCACAGTTTGAAGAAATTTCAACGTTGGTCCCATTCACTACTCACCATGCAGGGTCGGTGCAAGATGACATTTGTGGTGGGTGAATTGAAGATTTTGTGACATCAACTCAACTTGGTAATTCAATAATAAAACCCTCCTTAAGTATTATGCAGGGAAATCAAACACCCTGAAGTATCGAAACCCTCCCATACCTTCAAGGCAACTATCTAGTCTATCCATGTCAAATTTTGATGCATACATGCACAGATTAAAAACATTTCAATGTTGGCCCCATTCATTGCTCACTATGTGGGGTCGGTGGAAGAAATTTGTGATGGGTGTATTTGAAGTTCCATGTCAAATTTCAAGATAGTTTCGACAACGATTCTATATAAGGGAATGGCAAATGATGACAATGAGAGGTGCAACATGATGAATGTTGATGCAAATGTGGACGATATCAAAGATTATGTGGGGACATAATATATCCCTGAGTCTTGAAACCCTCCCATACCGTCAACGCATGTGTCTAGTCTAACCATGTTGAATTTCAACGCATACAACAGTTTGAAGAAATTTCAATGTTGGTCCCATTAACTGCTCACTATGCGGGGTCGATGCAAGATGACATTTGTGGTGGGTGAATTGAAGCTTCTGTGACATCAACTCAACTTGGTAATTGAATAATCAAACCCTCCTTAAGTATTATGCGGGGACCTCAAACATCCTTAAGTATTAAAACCCTCCCAAACCTTTAAGGCAACTATCTAGTCTAACGTCCATGTCAAATTTCAATGCATAGTATTGCAAGGTTCTATAAGAATGTATCAAAAGGTTTGAATTAGTACCACTAAGCATGTATCACCGCAAGGTTCTATAAGAATGTACCACAAGGTTTTGTAAGAATGTATCACAAGGTTCTGTAAGAATATTGTATCACAAGGTTTGAATTAGGCAACTATCTAGTCTAACCATGCCAAATTTTGATGCATAACCTATACAAAAATGTTGTACCACAAGGTTTAAATTACTACCACGTTGGGTTCTGTAAGAATGTATCACAGGTTTTTAATCCCAAAATTAATCTTTTATATGAGTGACACAAACAAAGATGCGTTACCCTCTTTAGTAACATGGGATATACTCTTTTCCAAGAGATCAATTAGGGTTAATAAGGCTTGATTCATTTTGAATCCATTAATAGAAACCCAAAATAGATCTAGACTATCATGGACCTGTAAGGAAGTATCCTAAATGATTACGGACATAATAGAGAGTTTTCACCCCTAAGTGGACCTCTAAAGTTAGGATATACCCCAAATGACTTCCCTGAGGGTCAAAATGAACCAAACTGGTAACCAAGGGCTAGAGGCCCAGAAAGAGAAGGAAACCAAGGACCCTATCGAAGTGCTAGATATCCCTAACATGTCACATATCTAGGCTATGGTAGGGAGGACTCAAGAAAGGTGGTCCATCATTGAAGAACTGTCTAGAGAGATATTGGAAATATAGCAGTATAGGTTGGCATTGATGGCATTGGCACTGATGTCAAATAGATGAGAGACACTGATGCTCATTAGAATTGACAAAATAACAATGTGCATTAAGGAACTCTGTCACTACAGTACAAAAAACCTTATCATGGACAAATCAATATGTATTTGGAATACAAGAACATGAAAGAAGATAGATTACATGGGTGTGATGATGATAATGACAAGATCCAAAGTTTGTCAACAAAAAACATATTGATCAGTATTGCTACATGATCATAGTGAAAAATATTGACAAAACCCTATGCAGACATGGAACTGGTCACCATATTCTATGCTCCAAATTACCGTGGGAAATTTGATAATGCTGGGGCTATGATGAGTGTTGATGAAAGTCTAAATGTGCTCCTTATAAATATTAAAGCCATCTTAATAAGGACTGTTGCATGAATGCACCTTGGAAAATATTTGCTTGATAGCACATCCAAAATGATACATGTAAATAACATACCCAACATATGTCCACTTAGTCGCAATGACACATCTTTGATATCCTCCAACATTAAAGAAATCCCCACATCAATGGGGAGTTTAAACATTTTCAATAAGTGTGAGTCATTCATGCATTCTCCTACTTCATGGAAATTCTCTTGTGATCATTCTCACCATTATTCACATAATCCCCACACTATATTCCCCTTAGTTACTCAATAATCCAAATTTAGAAATGACCAAAGCTAATGCAACAATGAGGGAATAGCAAACCTTGGAAGAGAGATAGATGGTTGTAGATAAGCATAGAGGAAAGGAAAATTAGAAAACATTTAACTCCATGCCCATGAAATCATTGCTTATTAATTATTTAAGAGCTAAGGTAATACTCCACTAGGTTTCCCATAAATCAATCAGTGGATTGGACTATTTATGCCTACATGAGGGCACTAAAAAGGAGGGATATGCTTGAGGGATTGTTGAGTAGATAAAAGAAACATTTTCCCTTGTGTTGTGTATGGCATGGAAGAGATATTTATGGTTGATTTATCATTGGATGAGGTTCATGTGCTACTTTATAGTGCATAAATTCATCGAGTCGTGAGAGCAATGGGTTGGGTTGAATGATATGTAAGAATGTAGATGGTTTATTCGCCTTGGTGGTCTCATAGCCCAACTTGGGGTGGCATCTACACTAGACGACTATGGTCGGGCAATGAATTGTTTTTGTGCAGTGAGTTTCTTGGACCATCTCTTGTTAAAAAACAAGTGTTCTCTCTTTTAATAAATTTACAATTTTATTATATTCTCCATCATGGCACTGACGTTGTATTCATGCAAGCTATGTGTATGTGAATGTGCTTAATGTTGAACATGGGCATAGTTTCCTTGAAATCATTAAGAATTTGTTGAATTGTTTCCACTACATTTTAATAATGCATCTATGTATGCTTTTGAATTATTCTAAGCCTTACTAGTACCCAAATATAATATTATGGCAAATGGGTTTGTTAGCAACATGGAATGTTAATGCAATGAAGTGAGTTTTCCTTCGATCATGGAGAAGTTCATTGATGGGGCACCAAATTAAGTGTGTGGGTTAAGTGCATCAATTAGCTACATTGGTCAATTATGTGAGTTAAGTGCATCAATTAGCTACATTGGTCAATTATGTGAGTTAAGTGCATCAATTAGCTACATTGGTCAATTGTGCGGGTTAAGTGCATTAGGATATTTGGGTGGCTTAGAATAGTGGTTTTGGGTTAGTGCCTTAGTGGCCATGTTTGGAATTAGGATTTAGCACATTAGGGGTGCAAGTTCTTGGGTTGATGTGATAGATACATCCACCCTTAATCCAACACTAACATTAATATTGGTTAGTTGTGTGCTCTAGTTGCATGCATTAGGTGCATGGGTTGGGTGTGTGGGTAGGTGCATAAATTAGGTGTATGGCTTATAATTGTAACTTATGTATGGATTAGTATGTTGATGGATTTAGTGCATGGTTTAGCTACACATGTCAAATATGTAGTGGCATCTATCACAATGTTGATGTGAAGCAAAATACCCAATTGGAGATATGATAACATCCAAGCTTTCCAACAAACTATGCCAAGGGGAGAGGACCAACATAATGATAAGCCAACCCCATGCATACAACTTCCAAGAGAGAATGGTATAGAATAGTTAGAAGGACTAGGGTGGCTAACTAAGTGAAATGTGTTGTGTTTCATCCATCAAATGACCAAGTGCCCCATGGTAATTGATCTTTAGGAGACCCAAATGAGTGGAAATGAGTTTCCACCCATAGGTTCGACGACAAAAGCCAAGTTCACCAAAGCCAACAACACAATAACAATTAGTTCAAGAGAGAACCCATCGATGGCGACACAACATTGGAAAATATAAGACAAAGGATCAACATAGAGGAGGAATGTTTCTCTCATGAATGACACAAGTTCCCAAGGAATTTGATTGCATTTCAAGTCATTTTGAAAGGGGTGGAGGTACAATTCCCAACTATAACCCATCATGGGATGTAATTTCCCACTAAGACATCATGGGTGTGAATTAACTTGGCATGTAGTTGGGTTTCACGAGTGTAAATTAATTTTGAGTGTAGTTTCACTTTCTCCCTAATCACAAGTATTTGCAACAACGAGGACGTGTTATTGTCAAACTATCCATTAAGGCATTCTAAACAATGAAACATCGCCTCAACATCATTGATAATTGTCCAACAATTGGATTTGTCCCTAGTACCACATGCATTAGACCTTACACCAAAATCATTGTTATTTGTGTGATGGGATATTTGTCTAGGGTTATGAGTGTATCGACCTTGCCACTACTCTCGATGTTCCTAATGTGGACTCTACTCCAGTGTCACGATATAAATATTGTGATTGTGGGGTATTGACACTTGTTCTCGGTGAAATAATATATTAACACTTATCGAGGTATTGACATTTGTCCTAGATTATTATTATTATTATAATATATATCAATTATATATATTATATTAAATAATATATAATTGATACATATTAATTACATTAAAAACAATAATAAAAAAACAAAACGTAAAAAACAAAAAACAAACAAATTTCAAACAAAATAATAATAAAAAACAAATTTTGAATTGCATAATGAGCCCACACCCATTCACACACAACAACACTAGAGCCACAATACAACACTAGAGAGAAACCCTCCAAAACCCCGCCATTCTATCCCAGTGAGAGGGAGGAGATCAATGAGAGGGAGGAGAAAACCCTGTGCATTGGTGCAAAACCCTCGAAACCCGTACGCCATTTGATCAAGCTCAGCAAGAGGGAGGAGAGAACCCCCACGTAGTGGAGATAAGGAGGCCCTACACCTACACAATGGATTGTTATAGTCTATTCCAACACACTTGATCAAGTGACACCGAGACTAAGGGCGATGGCGAGGATGGTGAGTACCTCTGCACACTTGAATTTACATTGCTAATTTGAGATTAGTATTTTTGTTTTTACAAGTTTGGTTATTTACATTTTTGTGTTGGAAGGAGATGGAAATCTCACCTTCTTCTCCCCTGCCCATACTTGCCTCAAACCCTAGTAGTGTCCCTCGCCGAGACACCAAAGGAAGGATGTGAATTTGATGGTTTGGAAACGAGATCTATCACTAGTCTGGCGTATATATATAAATAATAGATTTTCCCCCTCTCACGAGGTAAGCCTGTATCGTTACTTGGTTCTCCAGATAATTCCATGCATCCAATTGGAAATTCTAGGCATTTCCATACCAAAAGAGGAGAACCAAGTAGCAACAAAAACCACCTGATTCTTATTTGAAATCCATGATTTTATGCTCTCTCATGCCATTGGAAAGGTTCTTAAAACCTAACTGTCTTCTTAACTAAATATTATAGGGCCTTATATATATTTTCCAATGCTTGATCAACCCAAGTCTTGATGTAACCCATCATGGGTCCCATTGGGACCTCCTATTTCACGCTTAAGGAAAATATTTCGTTATGGACTTTGCTTAATTCTATGCATTGCTCTTGAATCAATCAATCAATCTGAGAATTCTCAATAACTAAATCACTAAGCCATCATTTTATCTCCTTTTTAGAGAAGTTGGTAAATCGATGATTCAAAGAGTTGGTCAAATAAATAATTTTGGTGTCAAGGACAAATAATTTATCATCAATTCCCATAGATCCATCAACAACTTCAATTTTTTTTCAATTTTGGTTGCAATTATCTCCCTAATCCACTAAAATAACCCTTGGGATCATTTTGTTGTGTAAATTATCGTGGTATTTTCTTCAAGTTGTTCATATGGTGTCCTAATGGCCAATGGTTACATAAACAATGGTTTAGGAATCAACGTAGATTTGAAATCTGTTATCCTCCTTTTCAACTTGGTGTTTTCCTCTACTTGCTCAAAATTGGATTGCCTAAGAATACGCCCTATGGCATCATGTAAATTAAGGGATCCCTTTGACCCTAATTATTTAACATCTAAAAAGGTATTGATATTTTCCAAAAGCTTCTTATCCATATGGAATCTCATTTCCATCTAGGTTCTAGTCTTCTTAATGACATCCCAATTCCTCATATGCATTTTTTCTTTCAAAGTTGGATATTTTAGGGATTTATCAAGGTCTTTCAACGATGAGCTAATGAGATCATTCTCTAACTATATATATTAATATATATTCAATAATAACAAAAGAAGGATCCACATATATAGACTTACCTTTTGATGAAGAGGGATTATGGCTCTTCCCGCTATCATTTTGAGATCAATTGTGAGCTTAGCAATGTCCTCTATTCACTCTTGAACTTCTTCCTAATTGTTGAGTGTATATTTCTTAGTGAAAGTTTTTTTAAGGTGACCATACATATGAAGGATGGAGCACCAAAAATGAATCTTAACATTGTCTATATCCTGACAATAAGAACAATTCCTCACCTGGATATCAATTCCTTCAAGCAATCCATCTCCCAAGTTCATTTCCACAAAAATCTTAGCCATCGAGGTCTTGTCTAGGAAACATGTTTTCTCATCAATATCCAACATTGATCAAACTAGGAGGTCATCCATCAAAATATGTGACACGTGCCTTCAAATGTGCAAATAAGTTGACCACTCCAATATTTGTGGCGTGGCATGGCATGGGAGTTCCATGTACATGAAGAATATCCCCAAACTGCCTATGGCATTCTGACCAATGCCTTGAGAGTTGTAAGATTGCATCGAGGGTTGTGAATGAACTCATGAGTTGTGAATATACCTTGGGAGTTGCAAAAATTACAAATGTCATAATGAAGCCCATGCAATGTCCACTTAGCCGCAATGTCCATTCACCATTAATCCAACCAATATGTAATCGTGGCCTTTGAATAATGGCTTGTCCCATTTGTCCTTTTTTGATGGAGTGATTCAAGGTAATTAAAAAAATTGTCCTTTTTTGGATGGAGTGAGTCAAGGTAATCGACAACAACATCAATGGACAACAACAACAACATCACTTATCCCATTGTCAATAACTCACACCCGTTCCTTAGCCTTTACAATTTTGTAGCCATCGATGGATTACAAATCAATAACAAATCCCGTATTTGTTGCTTAACAATGTAATTTACTCTCAATTGCTCGCTCTCTTTTGACATGTATAGGCCACCTTTACCTTTCTACCGTTTCTTCTCCTTGGGTTGAGGAATCACATCCTTCACCTTAGCCACCTCGGTTCCCTCTTCCCTAGTCGCGACCTCCATTTGCATTATCAGTGTTATTAGGGTCCACTTAAGTGTTCAACATAGGCATTGTAGTCTATTATTGGCATATTCATGTATTTTAAATAATATTCATATTTCCGATGAGGGTAGTCTTTTTGGTGAGTTAAAGTTCCACCTTTCTTGTTCATTTTTTTTTTCATAAATACCATGATTTGGGTTGTTTTTAAATAGTCCAAAAACTCTCAGGGTAAAGTTACATGAGAAAAATTCCCAACATAGAAGTGGAATCCTAATTTTTTGCATAGTTCCTATCGCATTTGGGTCAAATTTTCACTGGAAAAAATAGATGATATGAGTGCCCCTTATCCCACTCTAACCATTTCAAGTCCAAAGCTCAAAAATATGGAAAAAACTAGACAAGGAGAGTCATAGAACATGACTTTGTAAGAAACTAAAAATATCTCAAAACGCTTTGTCTTTCTTGGTGTTGATGTCATTTGACTCCAAACATGCCCCTATAATGCCCACATAGTATACCAATAGTAATAGAGCATAATACAATTGTGAAAGAGTAACACTATGGTAATCATCATGAGCTTACTGTGATACTAATATGATACTAGTAATGAACTAGTGTTACATCTTGATTGACTGTCTGTTTCTGTCATTAATGGTGTTGTAGGACGTACAAGCAAATAGGTATTTGTCAAATCTATCTTCATTGAGTGAGGGAAGTTCAAGTATAATAGAGGAAAGTGAGACATCTAGTAGGTCTAACAGTCAGAGATCAACTAGAGGTGAGAAGATCAGAAGAAAATTCCATAGACACATGGAATTTTTTCTTGCAAAAGGGGGATCATGTTCTTATGATCATGAGATCATAGACAACATCGAGGTGCCCTTGAGGTACAAACATATAGTGAAACAATGGGTACCCAAGGATCTTTCTGAAATAAACACTGATTTTTGTGTAAATGAAAGGATATACGAGATTGCTCCATCGTCATTGCATGGTTTGGGGATATTTTCCATGGATGGCATAAAGGTCTATTACGATGGATTAACTAAATTGATGGAGTACATCGGACCCTATTATATCTACAAATATTGGATACGAATAGTCCAATATACAAAAAGTATGCGAAGATATGGCTTGGATGCAAATTATATAGCTAAAAGACAATGATGAAAATAAAGGAGCAACTATATATCTATATTGATGGAAGGAAAAAAACAATGGGGAATATTGCAGGGTTTATAAATAGTACACGACCTGCGACCATAAATAAATGACCCAATTGTGTATTTGAGGGGCGTGAAGGAAACCGTGTATTCGTATGTGCAATAAAATCAATAGATGCAGGGGAAGAGTTATTGATCGATTACAATTTGAATCAAATAGATACCGATGTTGCTATTATGGGGGTGGTACGTATACTAATTTACCCAACATGTAAGCAACGACTCTCATATTTTATGATTTTCATTATGTTCTTTACTGTGTTAATCCATTTGGAGAGCTTCGGTCTGCTTAGTACTCAATGTGTCCTATTTTTGTTATCAACATTTGAATTTCTCATAAATTTGAATTTATTTCTCATGATAATGATGACGGTTCTAATTGTACTGTAATGTGGTAGGATGATCATGGTAGATCAAAAGTGAACTCAGAACAGGTAAATGAACAACAATCTTCAAATTGCATTTAATGTGCATTTTATTTATGTGGAGATCAATTATTTTATTTGTTTACATAACTGAATTATCATTTATTTTGTTGAATATGTAGTCAACGGGACATGATGCTGATGATGATTCAATCGGCTAAATGGATTTGAATGAATCCCTCGACCCTATGGTTTTAATTAGAAAAAATATCAATAAAGGAAACAATGAACTAGCTCACTTGTTAGATATTCTAGATCAAACTCCTGAGGTCGAAGAAAGGATCAAAAAAGTTATGACAAGGCTTAATACATATAAGGTAACAACCATAGTTTCAATTGGTTTTATTTTCATGTCATAAGATCAATTATGAAAGCTTGATTTTTAACTTTTACATTATCTAAACGAAAAAAATATTTTCTTTCTTATATAGAGATTTTTGGATCCTGCTGACACCGATATGGATGGTATCGGTAGTAGTGGCGCTGCACAGATGCCACAGGGTCCTCATGGAGGCCCTCGTATAGCTGATAGGATACAACTATTCATATCTCCACCTTCCACACCATTAGGTGGGAGACATGACATGCACACCGAGGAATCAACCACACATGTAGGCTTTGGAGGTGGTGATAGAGATGAGGCTAATGATTTTACAAACTATATGGTTTCTTATCATAAAGAAAGACGTGTGAGCAACACAAGGACCCTTAAGGGAAATTTTATGGTCAACGAGGAAGGGCTTCCATTAAAGCAGGTTAAAGTCCCAGGTAATTTTTAAAATTTTATTTTTTTCATGTTCTCTATGTAGACAAATATAAATCATCTAGATTATTATTTTTAAATTAATAATCATATAATCATTTTGCTTGTAGGGAACAATGATTTTTACAGGTCCTTGGAGAATAAGGTTTTTCTTATTTTTGGGCCGACCATACGGGAGAGGTGGAATTCCCAGAATTCCAACCTCAAAAAAGAATTGATGGATTATATAGAAAGCCGTTTTGGTGTAGATAGATTTAATAAGACCTTGGCCACCACCGTGGTTGGCCAATATTTAAAATATACATGAGAAACATATAGGAAGCACTTGAAACAAAATGATAGGTACAAGCATCCTCTGATGACTCCAGAGAGGGAGTGGAAGGCCCTCATTGAGGACGCAAAAGAGAAGAAATTGACAGATGAAGGAGAAACACCCTCTAGTCCCAAAATGTAAATTACAGTTTCAATTGAATACCTTCAATTTTTTTTTGATGTAAATAAAATTGTAGTATATATTAACATACTTGAAACTTTTGATGATAGGTTGACTGACACGTCAAAGGACACAAAATCAAGGCTTTCCAAATGTGGCTAGCACAGGCTAGGCTAGGGAGGCTACTTGAAGTTGCAGTCACGAATTGTAAGTACCTAAATATCTTATTTGTACCGCCTTAAATTTTTTAGGTAATTGCAACAAATCACATGAAAAATACATACTCTTATGCAATGCAGGGTGACAAGTTTGGTACTGAAACCACGGAGGAAGACCTCCACCTTGGCTACAAGTACGACTATAAAGTGGTAGTTGAACGCCAAAAAAGTTGGGGCAGATACCAAGAACCACTTTGCAGGATAAGGTAAATACAATCAATCCACATTAACCTTTATTATTAAAAGAATACAATCATGTTGGATATTATTAATATTTACAACTTTGTTTTAATCAGGGGAGAAACACTGTCAACGAACACACTAGTATTGGAGAGTAGTGCGTTGCTAGCAGTTTGCAACTAGAAGATGGTTCTGATCCCATTCACTCCCAATTTTCCATGGGGGCGCAACCCCACGATGGTGCTATGACCGAGCTGGCACATGACGGTAATATGGTTGTATTTTAATCATATACTTAATAATTTTATAGTTATACATTTTGTACTTCTATTTTTTTACTTATACATTTATGATTGTCCTTATAAATTTTTTGGTCTCAATGGAAGAGAATGTTGTACTTGAGGCTCATACAGTTGAAGAGGAGCACGCAGGGGAAAGCATTCCAACGGTGTCAACCAATGCACTAGGTAAATAATGACATTTCAGGTGTTTTTTTAAATATTACTGAACTAGTTCAATGATATTTAAAAATTGGCCATTTAAATTTTGTATTTTTTTGTAGGTGATGCCTCATCACAGTGGCCTCCATTACACTGTGAGTACCCCGCAACTAGGTGTGATTTGCGTGGTGATGCCTCATCACAGTGGCCTCCATTAAACTGTGAGTACCCCGCAACTAGGTGTGCTTTGCGTGAGAGGAAGCAATCACAATCAGATTTTTAAGAGCACCTAGAGAACGAAGACATAGATATTGATGAAATGGTTAGGAACTATCGAGCTAAGAAGAAGAGGCCGGCTAAAAGTACTAAATGATGATGTACAAGAATATTTTAATAATTATTTAATATAAAATCTATTTTCACCATATTCCGCTCACTCCAAATGGATCAAGGAAACATTTTATTTCATTGTAAACAATTGTGAATATTGGTATGAATATATGTTTGTTTTTGTTGTAAATATTTCAATAAATTTATATGCTGGGTATTGGGGAATTGAGAGTGATGTGAGGGGGGGCGGGGGGAGAGGGGCCATAAGATCTTCCACCTTCACGTGGTTGGCCCTGTTCAGTAGAGAATAATTTATTGGAGCTATTTAATCTTGGAGCAAACTTCCCTCGATCCAACAAAGCAACAACAAAGTCAATGTTGACTTCGTTGCTTCTACTTCAAATCAAGGGAGGCAGTTTGATCAAATATTAGACGCGTAGATCCAATTATGCCTGCCGCGAAAGAAGCAAGCAGAATCAAAGGCATAATCTACAGCATAACCAAGATCAAGATCAAAAGCTGTTGCATCATCGACATAATCAACAGGATCTGCCTCTGCCTTAGATGCTGCTATTGGTCCATCGACTGGATCTACAAGGGCTTATGTCTTTGCCTTCGTGACTTATGCTGGTGGTGGATATACTATAAATGTACCAAAAGTCGTAACATGCTACTCTGTCAAATAGAATGAATCCACTAGATCAACTACTTTAACAGCATCTACTGAAATAGCAGAAGAAACCTATAAAATTATGCATAATCTACTGCTTCTCATGATGCTTTCTTAGCTGCGGGTACTGGTGCTAGAACTACTACTAATGCTTACTCTGCTACTACCTTTTCTTTTATCCCAACCTATGTCTTTTCTTATGCTACTGGTGGTGCTGGATATACTAGTGCTAGTGGTGCTGGTTCAAGGTCTTCAACTTCATCACCCGAATCAACAACTTCTTCGACAGGTGCTGAAACTGGGTCTACTAGGTCTACTTATGCTTATGCCTATTTGCTTTCATTTAGGTTGGACCGCTCTACAGTATATAATTGCCTTTAGCTAGTGATTCAGATCTTGGAAGGGGAAGGGAGGGCTTTGCCTTGGATGGACACTTAGACCTTAACTATTGACTGACTTTCTGAAGCCTACTTGTTATTATCTACCAACCCCCCACCTGTTCTACCAACCTATGGATACTGCTTGCCTCAATTAACCCACTTAGGAATACCCAAACTTACTGCGAGCATTGGATCAGACGGATGGAAGGGCTTCAACATAGAGCAAAGCTGTTGGATGGATGGGCATACGACACACAGGCTAACACTTGCTTGAAGATTCTTAGCAGTAGCAGCAAGAGGAGCTAATTGGTGTGGTGCTTATTTACTTGATCAGTGCTTACCTTTGAAAGAAATAAGTATACTATATTGACTTACTGAGGCTTAAATAGGGTAGGTGGGCGAACCAAACCAATCAAAGGTTGCGTTTGCCTAATATCCACATTCTTTAGCGTCTCCCTTCATTAAAACGTATTCTTCGCACCTCACCCACAATGGGTTTCACGTTTCCACCCTCGCCCTTGGGTGAGGGAGAGCCAATAAAAAATATTAACGCTCGACCATAGAGAGAGAGACCTTATTTCCTTCCTGGACATTCAAGGAAGATGGACACTATACATACAGAAGATAGCCAGGGCCCTTCAGGGTTATTCAAGGCCTATTATCTGTGCTTTAATAGTGGTCTATCTCTCCTTGCCTTCCTTTACATTAATGGGATAGGGACACTAGACTGACTTCATATGGCATTAAGTAGGTTGGCTTTAACAATGCCTTGTTGATGGCCCTTATATAGTGGTTTATCTCTCCAAGATTCCCTTCCTTTTCAATAGTAAGGAAGAGATGTCACTTCGCTTATCTCTTTAGTCTAGTCCTTAAGAGAAGGAAGGGGAAGGCACTCTAACTACCTGGGGAAATAGAGTCACTATCCTTCTTCCAGCCTTAAGGGGAAGGGGAAGTAGAATAACACCTTAAAGCCTTACAGGGTGAGGGTGTTCCTATCCTTCTAACCTTAAGAGAGGGAAGGGGAAGCACTCCAAGCTAGCCTTACGGGGCAGGCATAGTCTCTTCCTTCCATCCTTAAGGGAAGGGGAAGGCTCAGAACTCCAAGCAAGCCTAACGGGGCAGGCAGAGTCACTATCCTCCACATCCTTATCCTTAAGAGAGGGAAGGGTAAGAACACCTTAAAGCCCTTAGGGGTGAGAGTTTACCTATCCTTCCAACTACCTTAAGAGAGGAAAGGGGAAGGAGAGGCACTCCAACAAGCCTGATGGAGCCGGGGAGCACCTATCCTTTCTTTCCACATCCTTCTCGATTGCCGCAAGGCCCATCCTTTACTCTTTCAGTTGACCTGAGTTGTCGGTATGGGGGGTGAGATGTTACATATTATTATACGTTAACACGGTCGAAATACTTCTCTACCTCACGTTTTCACCGATTTCCTCTCCCTAATGGTCTTCATGTCGTCAAGAACCTCGCCCTCCCTATGGTCGGTCGAGCGGCTCATAAACTCACCCCTCAGGAAATAAATGTGAGCAAAGCGAACAAGTAGCAGTTTGTTACAAGAAGGAAAGGATTCATAGCATGAGTGATGAGCCTGTAAGTTAAGTTACTCTCTCTATGAAGGGTCACATCTCACTTTCCTCAATGAATTTCACAACTGCTTAGAGAAAACTAGCGAAGTCACGTTCTGATATCAACTTGTGTTCCCATAAGTGTAATTATTAAAAGTAAATACTAAATGAAATCGGTATCGAGGTCCCATCACTACCATTAGAAACAGGGGTAGGGACGGGAAGAACTGAGGTATTCCTTCCAATTCCAAGACCATAGCCCGTTTCATATCCTCCAAGTGCAAAGCTAGTTGATTCAGTGGACGTTGACCGAGAACCAGCATATGAACCAATTTGAGTACCGGAGACTAGCTCTGTTCCCATCAAAATGCCATGCTTTGCGAAAGTAGTCGATCCAGTTTACCGAGTCAAAGCAGTAGTGAATCCACCTGAAGCATCCGTTGAAAAGGCAGTTGACCCCGCAACATCAAGAGCAAAGGTAAAGGCAAAGCCAGATGCAGAACCCACAAAGGTTGGGACAGAGGCAACATATAAGGTGGTGGTTTAAGTTGTTGACCTTGAACAATCAATGTACCAGTTGTAGGGGAAGTTGCAAAGGTAACAGCATAGCTAGGACCTGTAAATAAATGACCCCGCTTTAAGCAGATCCAATTGCAGTCCAGCTTACCAAGTTGGATCAACAGTATAGGGAGCAAAGTAAAAAGTTTGACCCAATTCATTTTTTCGTGATTCTGACTTGACTTGAGTCTCTCAAGAGAATTTCCTTTCATGAGCAGACCTCGAAGTAAGGAAAAAACTTAGGAGAGTAAGGCAAGAACTAGAGTCAGTAAGAGGAAGGAAGTAAGTAAGAGTAAGTCAGGCAAGAACTAGAGTCAGTAAGGGTAGGGTACGAGAGAGTAAGGCAAGTGAGTGGTGTGGGTGGTTGGTGTGGTAAGGCAAGAGTATCTACTCATTAAGAGTAAGGCAAGTCATAAGTAAGATAACCTCACCTTAGAATAAGGCAAGTCATAAGGCAAGTAAGGGAACCTTTCCTTGTAATTAGGCAAGTCAGAGAGAGGCGTAATTACGTAGATAATATATTATCAAGCAAATATTTTAGACATTAGTTAGCCGGATACCGATAGACATCCGGAAGTAGGGGCAATTATAAATAAGTAGGGGAAATTTCTATTTCCTCGATTTATTATAGTTACCGTCAGTAGAATCCAAGCAGGCCTGGAGAGGAAAGGCTGACTGGTATTTTTAGAAGGATGATATACTTATATCAGGGCTTACAGTTTAAAAGAGTTCCCTTCGAAGGAAAGGTTTACCTTTCCTAACCGCTCCCCACGATTTCCTTCTACAAGTAATTACGATACATAGATAGTAAGGGCTCCTTTCCTACTATACCCCTCGTTGCACTAAGAAACTCCTTTCCTACTATTCTCATTGCACTAAGAAAGAGATCCTTTCCTATTACCCCTGACTCTATTCTATTCCTTTCGATATCGAGTAGGGTTGATTCATGCCTCGTAGTTTCAGTTTCAAGTGTAATTGATTAGGGACCAGCGGCATTAAAGTAAGCAACATCTGAGCTAGTTGATGCTAGTTGATCGAGTGATAGCAGCAGCTTCCTTGTTACCACCTCGCTTAGCATCCATTTTAGTTTGATAGCTATAGCTCGTTTCTTCAGTTTACCTATAACCCGTGAATGATTCAGTTGCTCGTTA
>ML808326.1:120918-135709 GCA_009831015.1 Picea engelmannii | reverse complement strand
TTCCTAAGGGATCATCCTTTCTTAGTGCTTGGATTGATCCTTGGTGGTTGATATAAGTCCCTAGATGTGTCTAGGGCCCCTGGATGTGTTTCAGGGAATCCTTGCTCAGTGCTTGGATTGATCCTTGGATGTGTTCCTTGGTGGTTGATATAAGACCCTAGATGTGTTCTAGGGCCCTTGGATGTGTTCCATGGAACCCTTTCCTAATGCATGGGTTTATCCTTAGTATTGTAACTTGGTGGATAAGACCCTATATGTGTTCTAGGGCCCCCAGATGTGTTTTAGGGAAACCTGCTCTTTGATCAGGTAGATCTTGGTGTAATACCAAGATGTGTTAATGTGTGATCCTCTTCCTCTCTCCCGGGATGGTCCATGAGACCTAGGAGTGCCTATGAAGATGGACATGACCACATTGTTGATGGACCCCCTTATGCAGTGATGATAAATTTATAGGTCATTATGAGACTCATGTGGACATGTTTTACCATTATGGACCCCCCCCTTGACTTTGTCTTAAAAGGTACCCCCTTGTTTTATGTGATTGAGGTTTTATTTATGTGATTGGGGTTTTATATGTGTTTAGGGTTTATAAATAATATTAATATTAATTGACATTTTAATTAATATTTATATTAATTAAATGTCAATATTTAATTATAATTTTAAATTTCCCTAACCCCTCTCCCTAACTATAAATAAGACCCTACCCTCTAGCATTCTATTACACGCACACTCACTCACTCCTCACTCTCCTATTTGCTACAACTACCTCAGTTGTTATCTCTTGATGATGGTGCAACCTCCTTTTTGGACTATATTTTTAGATCTGAGTTTTGTTTGCTGCAGTTGTCTTGTGATGGTCTATACCTTGGCAAAATTTTTCCTAAGCCCTTATGACAGAGATCAAACCCTAGAGGTTTGATCCATGAACCTAAAACTAATTTCTAAGCATATTATAAATGTTTTCATCCACATATGTGACATGTACATCTTTCTTAGATCAGGAGGTAATCTTGAGGTTTGTCTTTTCACTCAGAAATTTTGTTTATACTCAGAATTTAATTTAGATCTATTTATTTCTTTTCTCATATATGCTGATCTTGTGAACAGAAAAATAAAAAGGCATTATTTGTTTCTATTTTTCCCTAATTCTAATCACAATTTTCCTATGACTTTGACAAAGGGCACACTACTCTAGGAAGCCTCCTCACACCTTCTTGTGACCATTCTTATTTCTATTCTTAGCCCATACCAAACATCACTAAACAACACAATGCCTGGAATCATACTAAGCTCTCTATTGCTAAGATCTTGTTATGGAAACTACCTGATATGGAACTCAAAGCATAACTTGTATCTACAGGTTATCAAACTCACTATGAATCTTCTATATGATTAGAGTGGTATCATTCTTAGGAAGATACAGTATGAAGATTAAGACTAACTGACTTATTACGTGTATTATACCAATCTTATTGAGGCAATGACATCAATAAAGGGGCATCTATTTTATTTTTGCATCTGTTTTATATTATTGCTATGTGATCCTCTTTTTTCTAACAAGAAACACCAAACCATAAAGATAAGCAATAAGATCATTAAGAGATAAGGGATAAGTGGTGGATAAAAAGGACCTAGTAGTGCAAGTCACCATTACATGAGGGGCTGGTCACTAGGCAAATAACTCCCCAAAACTACCTCCGTGTGCACATGTGCAATGTTACTAAAGTTTAGTGAAGCTTAGTTACATGTATAATGTTGGCCCTTGGTTATGAAAATAAGCGAAGCTCAAGGAAGAAAAGGCAGAATGCAAACTGCACGGAAGACACAGTGACTGTTACTGGGTCGAAGTGAGCAAAGAGCAAAAAAGGCGAAGCGAAGTAAAAGGAAGCAAGCCATTGGATGAGGAGATCGAGGATGACATATTAGTAAGGAATAAGGATCGTGGACAACATAGCAAGCGGAAAAAGCCACCGTTGGATTCTTTGGAGCACCGCGCGAGAAAGAAGGAAAGACAAGTTGACGAAGCCGTGGAAATGCAAGTCAAGTTGACCTAGGGTTTTAGACACCTAGGGTTTTGGTATCTAGGGTTTTGACAACTAGGTTTCATCCTAAGCATGTCGGTGAGTGATTGCAATGTTGTTGTTGTTGTTATTGTTGTTACTATTATTGGTGTTGTGATTGTTATTGTGTGATCGGGTGAGTAAACTTGGGAGAGAAAGAAGTGTTGAGTACGAGAGCCTTCTGTATTGTAAGATCTTCAATTGGGTGCGAAGATCAACCCTGCAGCTGGGTGCGGAGGGAGGGGAGAGATAGAGAAAATAAGAAAGAAGATCTACTAGCTAAGGGCACATACAAGAACTGTATGCTTCATCTTAATACATTATAAAGCACAGTTATGTGGATGTAGCCCTAGAGAGAGGGTGAACCACATACATCTTGTCTTGTGTGTGTGATTGATGCTATGCTCTTTTTCCTTGTTATACTGTTATTTCATTACTGTGGTAGATCTGATAGATGTGTGGAATAGATCTGATAAGTGATATATGCATGCTGTATTGTTCTAGTGTTGAATGCACTTGATAGTTCCCTTGGTTGTAGACATCTCTGTCCTGAAACCCCCCCATAGTTGCTTCAGGTGAGACTTCATCTACTTTGTAGGTGTAGCTGAAAGGGCCAGTAGTTAGGGCTTGTTGGTGCGCTCTTGGAGATGAACCCTGGGTCTCCTTGTGCCAACATATAAGTTCCCCACAAATGATGTTATAATGATCATCATTATGACACTAGTTACAAGATTACATCAATCTGCTAGACAACATTAAAACACATTCTAACATATCCCTCATCTAGAAATGAAAAAACCCAATGCATGCATTAATATGGATCTTTAAGTTTTGAAGCTAGCCATATGAATGGATCTTTAAGTTTTTCAGCTTTATGATTGGTACAAAAAAATTTAGGAAAATTGCTAAGTTCATGAGATGTGACGGGAACATGTTTAAAGAGATCGAAATTGATTGTTATTGATTGCAATCAATAACAATCAATTTCAATGTCATGCCACTTGTTTCTCTCCATCCTCTTGTTGAGTTCTATATAATCCTCTCATTTATTCATATGATTACCCACATTTTATAACACTTAATTACAATTCAACAATTCAACCCCAAAGAACTTACCTTAGAGAACCATTTAACTCTGCAAACTCACCTCTGGATATAGTGCACCATCGAAGGATCAGTGAAGGGGGCCAATCTTGAAGATATAATGATAATTGTAGCCAACCCATAGGTAATGAAAATCTTTGCAAAAGCATGTTGGTTTTCATTTTTCGAGAGGTTACAAGGCTAGGACCTAGGAATTTGATTGGAATTTGCTAAAACCTTCAAGAGTAGGAGGGCATTAGTGAAACAACTTACCCTAATTGTAATTGAAGAGTTCATCAGTTGATCCATAGGGCTCCCCTTGCAAGGTGGAAGGTGGTTAAAGAATTTGAAGATACCAGTAGATAGTTAGCATCAGTTTCTAACAAATCCCTCTCCTATGCCCGACATACGAAAAGTCATTCAAAGGAACTTGTTGATTTCACCTTGGAAAGAGGTATATTTCATCATCCAAAATTTCATAACTTGTGAGGGGAGGTAAAACATGGTGTTTCACTACTTTGTCAAACTCATGATGCACCTCAAGAATGAAAAAATCTTAAACATGACATTCTTATTGTAGTGTCCCCAAGGCCGAGCCCCGTTGTAAACCATGTTCTGAAAGGAATTGTAACTATGTTTCATAGGCTGGTGAGCCCAGTTTTTATAAGCGAGAGGCTTATGTGTTTGTTATGCCAGGGAGCTTGAGTGTTGAAGGCTAGGATCCTACTGTTGTATATGTAATCACGCAGAACAATTAATAAAATATAAACACCACCATGTGCAGACCGACCATGATGAATGAGTGAAGGGGGACTAAGCATCCATAGAGTGGGAAAGGAATTAGGGGCTGGAAGGTGGAAAAAGGGGCTAAGCGTTTGGCCTAGGGGGCTTAAGCCTGGGAATAATAATATTTAATATTATTCCAAAAAGAACATGTGCATTTTATGTTTTCACTTTTATCCCAAGTTCTTGGCAAGGGGAAAGCATGCAAAGGGGATGCATGCTGATGGAACGCATGCAGTTCCAAGGGTGACAAGTGTCCACCCTGGTGCATGCAAATAAAATAGCCGAGATGAGCCATGAGAGCTCGCGCTCTCTCTCTCTCTCCTCGATTCCACCCGACTACCTAAGCAGGTAGGAGCGCTGAACAATATGATCAACCCAACCACTCTAAGAATACCTCATGCATTCATGAGAGTAAAGAATCCCGTGTTGTCCTGGATAGTCCATGCATATCCTCTATCCGACGGATCGAACCTATGCGTGGAGGCTCTGTTCCGAAGCCATGACCCTGAACCATTCCGTCATTGCTGAGCCTGTTTGAGAGGTTGTGTTTGTATTTCCAATTGGCTATGGTGACCACACAGAGCTGGACTGTGTGTGGCTTGATGGCCAACGTGAGTTGTGATTAAGCCAGTGTGTGATCTCTCTCTAGGTGAGGGAGGTGGATGTTGTTGGAAGAGGTTTCTTCCAGAGAGTGTCCAGCACCAACTTCAGGCTCTGAGACTTCCTGAGCTGGCATGTTGCCAAGACCCAAAGAGGGAGGTTAGCACCGATGGATTGTGCTTGTGAAGGTGTATACTCTCGGGTGGAACAAGCATGTGGGGAATGAGAGTTTGGTATTAGTGGGCGTAAGGTGGAATCTTGGGAAGAATCCTTCCAGTTTTTATGTGCTGTTTTCCCTATAACCTCAACCTAACCTAGATTTTCTTGCCTGGGGATGGAGCTTAGTCCCAGCTCGGGGGTGACCCATTGCTGAGCTGATGAGCAGTGCGGTCTAAGGCTGGGAGGTTCATGGAAGGCCTGCACTTGGTTGGTGGAATCTACCACTGTTAAAAGATAAGTATCTGATTATGCCTTAATCATGTTTTGTAGGACTGTGTTGCTTATGTTATCATGATTTCCGCTGTGTATATGAATTAATATGGAACACGATGGATTGTTAATTATAGCAGTAAATATTATGTTTTACTCCATGCTTAAATGTGTTTATTTGTTGTATGCATGTGGCTCATATAATACCTGTATGAGTTATGTATAGAGTGGTGTTATAATCTTATTTTAATAGAGAATAAGCCTTAGTAGCCGAAAAGGGGCGCTACAGTTTGGTATCAGAGCCAAGGTTTTGACACTGAGCCTAGATGGGCCAGTGGAGCGGTCTTTGGACCAAGAATGTGAGGGGAAATTGGGTTTGGAAGGCCAATTTTGGACCCTGGTTTGCTCCAAAGTGTTAAGGAGTTACTTGACGAGTTTTTAAGCTCAAGAGGTATAGCGACGTTATGAAATCGCAACCAGTGTGGTATAAGTCCACAGGGAGAGAAGACTCCACACCAGAAGTGTAGGATCTTTAGGATCTGTTCGGGAGGGAAGGTGAACCCTTGTGACGATTAGATCTGGAAAGTGTGCACGGGGTTTAAAGCCCTTTGGAATTGCACAGGAGTGTGGAAATCACGATATGCGAAATCCCGAATTAGTCAGGATCGACCATCAGAAAGAACACGTGGAGAGTGATTAGCCTTTCGCTAACTCGTAATTTGAAAATAGTCAACAGGTGAGTTCATGAGAATTCATGATACATGAATTCATGATTGGATCGTAACCGTCGATCTAAAAGAGATCGGGACCGTTGATTGCCCAGGAAGAAATCGACATTTTGGGAGATGGGAGGTGAGAAGAGGTGAACACCTTCGAAACCTGAAATCTCGAAACAATCTACACCGTAGATCGTGGGGAGAAGAACTTGACCGTTGGATCAAGTAAGTTAGTAGACAGTGATTTCATGATTTCGGCAAATGGAAGTTCAAGATGTGTGGATGCACGAACTTCCAATGCCCGAAACCCCGAAACGTCGAAAGAATCTGTGCCGTAGATCTGAGAAAGATCTGACCGTTGGATTTTACTAGGAATAGAAGTGGACACATGAATGTGTACCACATGCCAGTGGGTCGAGAAGAAAAGAGAGAGTGGTGGAACCGATGAAATCATTAAAAAGTGACATGGACCCTTATTAACGTGCCATGTGCCACCGTAGTTGTGGGTGACCATTGTACTATGTGGGCCCGGAGGGTAATGTAAATCGGAATTTTGAAAGTCGGGGGTTGGAAAGGAAAGAAAGTATGAAATCCTCGTGGGCTGAAACCCTGAAACCCAAAGTCTCGAAATCCCGAAGTGCCAAAAATGAAAGTTTTGAAAACCCGAAAATTGCAGAGCCAAACGAGAGCTCATAAAACTTATTTGAATTGAAATGTCTTTTGTTCTTGTTCATATTGGCTTATAAATGTTGTGTATTGTTCCTGAAGGTTTAATAGCCTGAAAAACTTCGAATTTAATTGCACATTTCGTGTGTAGAGTTCAACGGAGGTCAAAACTCCAGTTAAACAATGCCGAGTATGGAATGGGGAAAGGTGCAGATTACCCCCGAAACAGAAGATGAACAGGAAGGAAAGGATGTTAACTTGGGAGTCGAAGCATCAAACTTCAATGGGCATGGAAAGGAGAAGGATAAGGAAGGACACATAATGAAAATCATTGAAGGATTGGAAAAAGAGGCCCAGGCTTGCCGAGCTGATAGCCGAAATCTCATGAAAGTCAGGGATCGACAAGGTGTATTAAACTTAAAATTTTTGAAGAGCCTGGAAAGAATAGAGAGGAAACTCGAGAAGGGAAGAGACTCAAGTAAGACGGAGAGTCACATAATCCATGGTAGAATAAGTAGGTCGAGGAGTGGTAGTCGACATCTTAGTCACTGCCAAGGACATTCTGACAGGGAGACACACAATAGTTCAAGCCTGTCCCCTACGAGAAAACATCGAAAATCTAGAAAGGAGGAATTGAAAGGGGAGATGAACAAGATTAAGCCTCCAACATTCGATGGAGAACATAAGAAGGAGGAAGATGCCGAGACCTGGTTTCTTGGCATGAAGAAATACTTCCAACTGCAGAATTATTCTGCCCATGCAGAAGGAAGAATTGCAATGTACCAACTGAAAGGAAAAGCATCCATGTGGTGGGATCAGTTTGTGCAGGTGCAGCACATCAGAGAGAAAGAGGTCACTTGGAAGGAATTTAAGAGGTATTTAGAGAAGAAATACCTGACTAAAATATACTATGACAGAAAGATGAAGGAGTTCTTTGAACTCAAGCTAGGCAACATGACTATTGATGAGTATGAACGAAGTTTTCTAAAACTACTAAAGTATGTTCCATTCATCAAAGATGGGGCTATCAAGATTCAGAGATATCCGAGTGGAATGCCACCTTCCATGAGTGACAAGATTCAATATGATGATCCTAAGACCATGGAAGAAACCATAATAAGGGCGAAATAATTGTATGAACAACAAGGAGAAAGGCTTATCCTTTGGAAGGCTTGGAATGATCAGAGGAAGTTTAAGAAGGAACAGAGGCAGAAGGGAAATGCGCCTTCCTTTTTTAGACACATTCTTCAGGGATAGCCATTGTTTAGAGAGCCGAGAATGACTGAAGAGGGGGCACAAAGACAGAGACAGACACCCATTCAGTTTTGGGGCTGTCAGGGAAACCACAAGTACAGAGATTGTCCCCATAAAAATGGTAAAGCGAGAACTGTACATACTGTTCAACAAGTTGAAATAGTGGAGAATATGGGCAGCAGAATGCCGAGGATCTACGCATCCCTGGACAACAAGCAAGCAGAATTTCAATCTCACATGATTGAAGTGGAAGGTACGATCAACAACCAACCACTTGTTATTTTAATTGATTCAGGGGCTAGCCATAGTTATGTGGATCCTAGAGTGGTGGAAAGTTTGCATCTAACGAGAAGCAAACATGAGAAGTCTTGGTTAGTGCAGTTGGCCACAGGGACCAAGAGGAAGGTCACTAAATGGGTTAAGTCCTGTTCAGTGGACATGAAAGGAATGAGCACTAAGGCTGAACTGAACATTCTGCCTTTAGGCTCATACGTTTGCTTAATTGGGATGGACTGGTTGGACCAGCACCATGCCCTTCTGGATTGCCGCAACAAGAGGTTTACATGCCTGAATGAGGAGGGAAATCAGGTAACAGTCCAAGGAATTCCCAGAGCCGTGACTATGAGGGAAATCTCAGCCATTCAGCTAAAGAAATGTTACCGGAAAGGCTGTCAATTATTTGCATCTCGGGTGGAAGAAGCATCCTGAGATGAAGTATTGAATATGGAAGACTATGAAGTACTCAAAGAATTCAAGGACATATTTCAGGAGGTACCTGGACTACCTCCGAAGAGGGGCATCGATTTTTGTATAAATTTGATGCCTGGAGCAACTCCAATTTTGAAGGCTCCTTATAGAATGAGTACACCAGAGCTGAAAGAGTTGCAATTGCAGCTCGAAGAGCTACTAAAGAAAGGTTACATTCACCCCAGTGTGTCACCATGGGGAGCCCTGGTCCCATTCATGAAGAAGAAAGATGGGATGTTGAGGCTATGCATTGATTTTCGGTAGTTGAATAAGGTCACTGTCAAGAACAAGTATCCTCTGCCAAGGATTGATGATCTTTTTGATCAGTTGAAGGATGCGAAAATATTTTCGAAAATAGATCTCCGATCAGGATATCACCAAGTGAGAATAAAGGATGAGGACATCAGCAAGACTGCCTTTAGAACAAGGTACGACCATTATGAGTTCATGGTGGTGTCGTTTGGGCTGTCCAATGCGCCTGCTGTTTTCATGTGCTTAATGAATGGAGTTTTCAGAGATTATTTGGACAAGTTTTTCATAGTCTTCCTGGACGATGTCTTGGTGTATTCCAAGACAGAGGAAGAACATGAGAAACACCTGAGAATGGTGCTGCAGCTGTTGAGAGAACACCAGATGTATGCAAAACGGAGCAAGTGCTCTTTTTATCAAAGGCAGATCCATTACTTGGGACACATTATATCTGAAGAAGGGATCGCTATGGATCCTAAAAAGGTACAATCCATTCAAGAATGGCCAGCGCCAAGGAATGTGGAAGAATTTAGATCTTTTATGGGTCTGGCGGGCTACTATAGGAGGTTCATAGCCGGATTCTCAAAGATCGCTCATTCTATCACTTCCTTGCAAAGGAAGGAGAAGTGGATTGAAGAATGTGAGGGCAAATTCCAGCGATTGAAGCAACTGCTAACTAGTGCTCCAATCCTGAAGATTGCAGATCCAAATAAGGATTACGTAGTGTGCACAGATGAGTGTAAGGAGGGGCTGGGAGGAGTTCTCAGCCAAGAGGGATTTGTAGTCTGTTATGAATCTCAAAAGTTGAAGGAGCATGAGAATAATTATGCCACTCACGATTTAGAGCTGGCAACGATCGTCCATGCCTTGAGGAAATGGAGACATTACCTCATGGGCAAGAGATTCGAGTTGAGAACATACCATAACGGTCTGAAGTATTTATTTGATCAACTAACCTTAAATGCCTGGAAAATCAGATGGCTGGAGTTTCTGTGTGAATATGACTTTGATATCTAGCATATCAAAGGGAAAGATAATAAGGTGGCTGATGCACTCAGCAGAAAAGTGCACGAATTACATGCTACAACCATTAGCATGTACCATACTGAGATGAAAGATAGAATTTTGGAAGCTGCAAATACTGACTTGCAGTACAAAAGTCTTGTAGCAAAGCTATAGTAGCGTGAGAGACCACAGACCAAGGAAAGTTACACCTTGGGAAATGATGGTTTACTTCTGTATAAAAACAGAGTGTATGTACCCAATGTCCAAGAATTGAAGCTGGCAATTCTAAAGGAGATGCATAACGTGGCTTATGCTGGACATCCTGGTTATCAAAAGACTATGGCAGCAGTCAAAGGCCATTATTTTTGGCCGGGTTTGAAGAAAGAAATTGCTGAATACATCGCCAGATGTATGGAGTGCCAAAAGGTTAAGGCTGAGCACAAGCACCCAGCAGGGTTGCTGCAACCTTTACCCATTCCTGAGTGGAAATGGGATGTGGTAACAATGGATTTTATCATCGGACTACCTAGAACAAGCAAGCATCATGATTCAATCATGGTGGTGGTGGACAAGCTTACTAAAGCTGCCCATTTTATTCCATTGAAAACCACCCACAGGGAAGCTGATGTTGCTGATATATTTTTAAAAGAAGTTGCACGCTTGCATGGAATTCCTAAGACAATTGTGTCTGATAGGGACCCGAAATTCACTTCGAATTTCTGGAAGGGACTGTTCAAAGGATTCATAATGAATCTGAACTTCAGTACAACGTATCATCCCAAGTTTGATGGAAAGATAGAGAGAGTGAACATAGTAATAGAAGACATGCTGAGAATGTATGTGATGGATAAAGCATCAAGGTGGGAAGACTACCTGCATTTGGTAGAATTCACCTACAATAATGGGTATCATGCATCATTGAAGATCAGCCCATTCGAAGCACTTTATGGAAGAAAGTGCAACACTCCAGTGAGCTGGGATAATCTAGCTGACAGAGTAGTAGTTGGGCCTGATCTACTCAAAGAGATGGAAGACCAAATGATAAGAATTAAACATAACCTAAAAGCTGCCCAGGACATGCAGATAGGTTACGTGGATAGTAACAGAACCCATAGAGAGTTCAAAGTGGGGGACCATGTTTTCCTAAAAGTGAAAACTAACAGGAGTTCCCTAAAGCTAGGAAGCTGCACCAAGTTGGAAACAAGATTTTGTGGGCCATTTGAGATCCTGGAAAGGATTGGGCCAGTTGCATACATGCTTGCATTACCTGCATCTATGACTGTACATAATGTGTTTCATGTTTCATTTCTTAAGAAATATGTACTTGATGCTAATCATGTCATCGATTGGAATGTGATTCAGGTGGAACCAGAAGGTGTCCCGCAAGTGCATCCTGTACGCATATTGGACAGGAAAAGCAAACAGCTTCGGAATCGAGTCATAGAGATTGTAAAAGTCCAGTGGATCTGGTACGGTACTGAGGACGCAACATGGGAGCATGAAGAGGTTATGCGGGCAGAGAACCCGCATCTTTTTGAAAATTTTGAAAGACTTGCAGAGACAGTGTGAGTTTCACTGAGGACAGTGCAAAAATGAGGGGAGGGGGATTATAGTGTCCCCAAGGTCGAGCCCCATTGTAAACCATGTTCTGAAAGGAATTGTAACTATGTTTCATAGGTTGGTGAGCCCAGTTTTTATAAGTGGGAGGCTTATGTGTTTGTTAGGCCAGGGAGCCTGAGTGTTGAAAGCCAGGAGCTTGTGGTTGTATATGTAATCACGCAGAACAATTAATAAAATATAAACACCACCATGTGCAGACCGACCACGATGAATGAGTGAAGGGGACTACGCATCCATAGAGTGGGCAAGGAATTAGGGGCTGGAAGGTGGAAAAAGGGGCTAATCGTTTGGCCTAGGGGGCTTAAGCCTGAGAATAATAATATTTAATATTATTCCAAAAAGAACATGTGCATTTTATGTTTTCACTTTTATCCCAAGTTCATGGCAAGGGGAAAGCATGCAAAAGGGATGCATGCTGATGGAACACATGCAGTTCCAAGGGTGACAAGTGTCCACCTGGGTGCATGCAAATAAAACAGTCGAGATGAGCCATGAGAGCTCACGCTCTCTCTCTCTCCTCGATTCCACCCGACTACTTGAGTGAGTAGGAGTGCTGAACAGTATGACTGACCCAACCACTCCAAGAATACCTCATGCGTTCATGAGAGTAAATAATCCCGTGTTGTCCTGGATAGTCCATGCATATCCTCTATCCGACGGATTGAACCTATGCGTGGAGGCTTTGTTCCGAAGCCGTGACCCTGAACCATTCCGTCATTGCTGAGCCTGTTTGAGAGGCTGTGTTTGTATTTCCAGTTGGCTATGGTGACCACACAGAGCTGGACTGTGTGTGGCTTGATGGCCAACATGAGTTGTGATTAAGCTAGTGTGTGATCTCTCTCTAGGTGAGGGAGGTGGATGTTGTTGGAAGAGGTTTCTTCCAGAGAGTGTCCAGCACCAGCTTCAGGCTCTGAGACTTCCTGATCCGGCCTGTTGCCGAGACCGAGAGAGAGAGGTTAGCACCGATGGACTGTGCTTGTCAAGGTGTATACTCCTGGGTGGAACAGGCATGTGGGGAATGAGAGTCTGGTAGTAGTGGGTGTAAGGTGGCATCCTGGGAAGAATTCTTCCAGTTTTTATGTGCTGTTTTCTCTGTAACCTCAGCCTAACCTAGATTTCCTTGCTTGGGGATGGAGCTTAGTCCCAGCTTGGGGGTGACCCATTGCTGAGCTAATGAGCAGTGCGGTCTAAGGCTGGGAGGTTCGTGGAAGGCTTGCACTTGGTTGGTTGAATCTACCACTGTTAAAAGATAAGTATCTGATTATGCCTTAATCATGTTTTGTAGGACTGTGCTACTTATGTTATCATGATTTCCGTTGTGTATATGAATTAATATAGAATGCAATGGATTGTTAATTATAACAGTAAATATTATGTTTTACTCCATGCTTTAATGTGTTTATTTGTTGTATGCATGTGGATTATATAGTACTTGTATGAGTTATGTATAGAGTGGTGTTATAATCTTCTTTTAATAGCGAGTAAGCCTTAGTAGCCGAAAAGGGGCGCTACAGATTGGTATCAGAGCCAAGGTTTCGACACTGAGCCTAAATGGGCTAGTGGAGTGGTCTTTGGACCGAGAATGCGAGGGGAAATTGAGTCTGGAAGGACAATTTCGGACCCTGGTTTGCTCCAAAGTGTCAAGGAGTTACTTGACGAGTTTTTAAGCTCAGGAGGTATAGCGACGTTATGAAATCACAGCTAGTGTGGTATAAGTCCACAGGGAGAGAGGGCTCCACACCAGAAGTGTAGGAGCTTTAGGATCTGTTCGGGAGGGAAGGTGAACCATCGTGACCGTTAGATATGGAAAGTGTGCATGGGGTTTAAAGCCCTTTGGAATTGCACATGAATGTGGAAATCGCTATACGCGAAATCCCGAATTAGTTAGGACCATCCATCAGAAAGAACGCGTGGAGAGCGATCAACCTTTCACTGACTCGTAACTTGAAACTAGTCAATGGGTGAGTTTGTGAGAATTCACGAAACGCGAATTCATGATTGGATCGTAACATTCAATCTAAAAGAGATCGGGACCGTTGATTGCCCAGGAAGAAATCGACGTTTTGGGAGATGGGAGGTGAGAAGAGGTGAACACCTTCGAAACCCGAAATCCCCAAAAAATATACACCGTAGATCGTGGGGAGAAGAACTTGACCGCTGGATCAAGTAAGTTAGTAGACAGTGATTTTGTGATTTCGGAAAATGGAAGTTCAAGATGTGTGGATGCACAAACTTCCAATGCCTGAAACCCCGAAACGCCGAAAGAATCTGCGCCGTAGATCTGAGAAAGATCTGACCGTTGGATTTTATTAGGAATAGAAGTGGACACATGAATGTGTACCACGTGCCAGTGGGTCGAGAAGAAAAGTGAGAGTTGTGGAACCGATGACGTCATTAAAAAGCAACGTGGACCCTCATTAACATGCCATGTGCCACCGTAGTTGTGGGTGACCATTGTACTATGTGGGCCCGGAGGGTAATGTAAATCGGAATTTCGAAAGTTGGGGGTTGGAAAGGAAAGCAAGTCTGAAAGACTCATGGGTTGAAACCCTGAAACCCGAAGTCTCGAAATCCCGAAGTGCCAAAAATGAAAGTTTTGAAAACTCAAAAATTGCAGAGCCGAACGAGAGCTCAAAAAATTTATTTGAATCGAAATGTCTTTTGTTCTTGTTCGTATTGGCTTATAAATGTTGTGGATTGTTCCTGAAGGTTTAATAGTCTGACAAACTTTGAATTTAATTGCACAGTGTGTGTGCAGAGTTCAACGGAGGTCAGAACTCCAGTTAAACAACGCCGAGTATGGAATGGGGAAAGGTGCAGATTACCCCCGAAACAGAAGACGAACATGAAGGAAAGGATGTTAACCTGGGAGTCGAAGGATCGAACTTCAATGGGCATGGAAAGGAGAAGGATAAGGAAGGACACATAATGAAAATCATTGAAGGATTGCAAAAAGAGGCCCAGGCTCACTGAGCTGATATCCGAAAGCTGATGAAAGTCAGGGATCAACAGGGTGTATTAAACTTAAAATTTTTGAAGAGCCTGGAAAGAATAGAGAGGAAACTCGAGAAGGGAAGAGACTCAAGTAAGATGGAGAGTTGTAGAACCCATGGGAGAAGAAGTAGGTCGAGGAGTTGTAGTTGACATCTTAGTCTCTCCCAAGGACATTTTGACAAGGAGACACATAGTAGTTCAAGCCTGTCCCCTACCAGAAAACATCGAAAATCTGGAAAGGAGGAATTGAAAGGGGAGATGAACAAGATTAAGCCTCCAACATTCGATGGAGAACATAAGAAGGAGGAAGATGCCGAGACCTTGTTGCTTGGCATGAAGAAATACTTCCAACTGCAGAATTATTCTGCCCATGTAGAAGGAAGAATTGCAATGTACCAACTGAAAGGAAAAACATCCATGTGGTGGGATCAGTTTATGCAGGTGCAACACATCAGAGAGAAAGAGGTCACTTGGAAGGAATTTAAGAGGTATTTCGAGAAGAAATACCTGACTAAAAGATACTATGACAGAAAGATGAAGGAGTTCTTCGAACTCAAGCTAGGCAGCATGACTATTGAT
>ML808326.1:103478-116336 GCA_009831015.1 Picea engelmannii | reverse complement strand
GAATCCTTTTGTGATTTCAACGTAATTGCAAATGAAACAATGTAGAAATTTTTCCTTCCCTTGCAAACTTTGGAGTTGAGTAATGTTGTTGGGAGTAGGTAAAGAGAGGATAACTTTCACTTTTAAGGGATCCACCTTAAGCCTGTCTTTTGATACCATGAAGCTTAGGAGTCTCACTGATTCAACAAGAAAAATGCATTTGTTGGGGTTCAAACGTATGTTGTAATGTCTACATCTAAGAAAGATTGTTATTATATGACCAGTATGATCTTTTCGATGAGCTGAATGAGCTGGAAAATAATCAATATAGGGCTCAACAATATGTTTGATATTATGGAAAGCATACGACATAGCCCGCTGGAAAGTGGCTCAATCATTTCTAAGTCCAACGGGTAATTTCCGATATGGAAATTTCCCCATGGGAAGATGACGGTTTTTTGTGTGTTGATCAGCTGGTAAATGATCTATCTAGTTACAGCTGGAGAAGCGATCCATAAAAGAGAAAATGACGCTTCCAACACAATTATCAATAATTTGGTCAATGAAGGGTGTAGGATAATCACTTTTCAGACAAGCCTTATTGAGATCCCTATATTCGATACAAACACAAATTGTGCTTTGTTTCTTTGTGACCAAAATGATGTTGGAAACCCATTCGGTCGAAGGTACAGGGTAAATGAAATAATATTTTAGTAATTTTTCTACTTCTTCCTTTATTGTTGTAGTTTTGTTAGGATGAATAAGGAGAAGTTTCTGTCGTATAGGTTTATCTCTAGGGTAAGTTTTTATTTCATGCACAACGATCGAGAGGTCGACCCCTAGCATTTATTCATAACTCTAGAAAAAAAATGTCACAAAATTCTTTAAACATGGTGGTGTATCTTTCAATCTCTTCAGTTGAACAATTCACGCCTAATTGTATGTTTTCCACGACACCTTCTTTTTCTAATATGTCTACACTGATGGTTTGTGATATGTTTCCCAAATTTCCCTTGGAGATTATATCCCGAGTGAGTATCAGAGATTGAGGATTGTTGACAATATAAGTTGTAAATATAGATGGAATTTATTTCTCGATTTCATCCAAACTGGGAAGAAAGGATGAGCGATGGTGGTTATCATCCCATGGTGACTCTTCGATATTAATCATTTCCATAACGGATTCATCAGATGAAAAAATACATAGGATGTAATCAAAGTTCGATGATAAGGAATCTAACCAGGATGGTAACAGATAATAATTAGACACCAACATATGTTCATCGTTGGGTGAAGGAGAGGTGGATTGAATGGCTTCATATTTGGCCTCGATGGGAATAATCGATATGGTGTCACCTATGTATCGAATTCTAAAGGACTAGGTACAACCCAAGGATCAGATGATTCGAGGGATTGATGTACCATGGTTGAAATCATATTTATTGTGGCAATATGCTGTGAAATTTGAGGAACGAGTGCGGGGAAAGTTCCTATGAGTGAATAATCTTTCAATAGACCTATCCCTACACTCTCATAAGTAATATTTGAGTCCCCCAAAATTGGAATATTGTTGGTTGTTTTATTGCAAGCATCAAGTGTACAATAATCTAACTAATCAATGGTAACTATTTTTCCTTGATGAGGAAACTCGAAACATCAAAAAAATCGAAGAGGCCATAGCAGTCATAGAATAAAATCATCTTCTTCCAAGCAATAAGTTATAATATAAAGGAGCATCGACTACTTCCACATCGATGGAAACAATTCCCCCCCCAGTTGAATGGATAACGATTGTAACATTCCATGAGGTCTGAAACCTCGTCCATCAAATGATTTCAACATGGTAGGAGATTTATTAAGACCAAGGGATTTAAGACCTTTCCAATAGGCTAAGGACATGACACATGTGTTGGGTCTTTTAATCACCTCCTTAATTTCTCAAGAAGATAGTTAGAAACATTGTACATTTAATTATCAATCTGGGGCTCATATGGAACTTGTGAACTGTCGTGCATTGTATATGTAGGAACAACTATTATTTCTATGTGTTGTATTCATAGTTTCAATGATTACCTTTGTGGTTGGAGTATATACAATTCTTAATCTATGGCAAGGTTCTATAGAAATCCTCTCTTGAAGAAATAAAAACACACATTGCATAAATGAAAGCACAATGACAGGAAAGTAAATCACTTAAGAAGTGGTGGGCTCCTCAACTCCCTACTTTCAACCACCTGCATGTATTGGTAAGAAACACACAACACACAAGGATATCTAATCTAAATCATTCTTGCAAGAAATTGAATCACACTCTTAGAAAATAAACACACAAGATGCATAGGAATCATGAGTATGACTCAACTATCCCCTGAAGAAACCCCAACCATGTGCAGTAAAACTGATTGCAGAATTGAAACTCTAAATTACTTTTGCTGAAATTGAAATTCACACCACACTTGTTCAAAATTAATCACATGTACTTAAAGTAATTGATTACCTACTTGATGGAAAATAAATTAACTAAGTCCTTGAAATCAGAGCCTAATCCTTGCCAAGATGGTCCATGTCATTAATCAAACCAACAAATATAGTCATTGCATTAAGCACAATTATTCAACGACATAAACGAATGCGACCCAATCTAAAATGAATTTATTAGAAACAATTGAATAAATGAAATCCAACATAAACACAACCTTTCATGAATGATTTGAACCAAGAAACTATTTACGGAATAAAATAAAATAAATCTTACGTGAAATTACAAGAAATCAAGCAACCATCTAAGCTACACGACACTCTATTCTAGTGGAGTGGGCCCTGCCTCCATAGAACATAGTGCTGGTATTTATTCTACATTAACACTCATTTCATAAATTAATTTAATTAATTAATCTAATAAAAAGAAATCAATCTATTACAAACATGCAAAGAAAATAAATCAAATTAATTAATTAAATCACACGGTGCAGAAATTATAAAACCATAATTAAAATGAAAACTCAAATGAATTAATTAAATCACACACTAAGGAAATTATAAAACTATGATTAAAATAAAAACTCAATGAATTAATTAAATCACACACTTAGGAAATTATAAAACTATAATTAAAATAAAAACTCATTGAATTAGACATTGCTCTAAGAGTCCTCCCCGAATAATGGAGAGAGTTCTCTCTTTTATACATAAATTTAATGGAAACTAGAAATAACATATATCTAAATAAATCCACTTATGGATTTAATAAATCCATAGTGGTTACAACAATTTCCTAAATAATAAATAGTTTCTATGATCTTTGCTAACAATTAGTAATTAATAAATAACTTCTAAGATCTTTTGCTATCAATTAGCAAATAATAAATAGCTTCCAAGATCTTTTGCTAAGAATTAGCAAATAATAAATAACTTTCAAGATCTTTTGCTAATAATTAGCAAAGAATAAATAACTCAAAGTTCTTTTGCCCAATAATTCCAAAATTTTGGTCAACCACTCAAACCAATATTTTGTCTTGGAATTGCAAAATTATATCCATATCTTTGACTTTCTTGGATTAATATTATTGTGGCATAAATCCATAAATGAAAAATATGTGAGATCACGGCTCACGGTTCCGACGACTCAAGGTTTTTGGTGTTGGCTCACGGTTTCAGCGGCTCAAAGTTCTTTGGATGAGTTGCGGCACTGTTCAGAGTTGCAACATGAGAGTTGCAACACTATTAAGAGTTGCAACATGGGAGTAGCGACGAGTTGCAACAAATCATGAAAACTTGATTTCTCAAAAAGTACGATCTGGGTTGTTGAGATATTTTGAGGATAGATTTACTTATATTGACTTAATAATGCCTCATATGAAAAACATCAAGAACACACTTCATAGATATTTAGTTATAGGAGTAACAACAATGATGACGTAGGAGTAACAACAAACTGGAGTTACAACAACCAGGAGTTGCAGGAAGTTGCAGCAAATCGTGAAAACTTGATTTCTCAAAAAGTACGATATGGGTTGTTGAGATATTTTGTGGATAAACATATTTTGACTCAATAAATATTTGTGCCAGAAATCTCAAGAACCCACATCATGAATCTTCAGTTGTAGGAGTAATTTAAGTGACAACTGGTTATGCAACAATCACAAACTAAACCACCTTTTCAAAGATACGTGCATAGTATGTTACCTCTCTAATATTTAACTATAATCCATATAAAATACTAAATAAATGAACTGAAAAACACCTTGGTTTCAAATCCCGCATATAAGCATTAAAATGGATTAATAGAAATTAATACGAGGTTATGGGTAAGCAAAAAGGGATTAAAAATAGGGAAAGATGATGTAAAAGGATGACAATTCCATGGCCCAACAACATGTTGATGCTCCTTCATCCAATATAGTGCGATGCATATGTTTATTGTGAACAACATTGATTTGAAATGCAAGTTGGTGAGAGAGCCTCATTTTATAATTGTCCAAGTTAAATTTGATATTATTGGATGACTCGGGATTTGTAGCTCCAATGGCATCCAAGAGAGTTCTATGTTGGCTGGGGCAATGTTGCAGAACTCCGAGAGCCAACATTGCACAAGGTGCTTGTGAAAAATATTCAACTATGTTGTAGTTATGGGCAACATGAGAGTTAGGATTAAAGGTCGACTTTCGTATAGTACTCTTGGGTAGACGTAAGATAGATTCAAAGGTAGGTTTCTCAATTTGGAGAGGTCCAAATGGAGGGGTAACAGAAGTGGAAGGTGGATCAATAACGATTCCATTAGTTACTCTTTCTTTACCGAGCTTCCTTGGAGGTGTTCCATATGTTGTAGTCCTAGTGGTCAAATATACACCATTGAACATGTAAATATGTGCACTTGAGGAAGCATCCTTGTTAGAAGGATGACCTGGGTTTCCTCCTTGTGGAGGTGCATGATTTTGTACAACTAGTGACTGCTGCTATGGAAAAGGATGTGTCAAAACAATGGGTTGGGAATTTCCTTTAAATAATTTGGATACTTCTTCCTGGTGGGGACAATCTCTTGTGTAATGATCTTCAACACATATGAGATAGGGAAATTTCAGTTTGCGCTATGGTTGTTTTTCAATAGTAGGTGGTTGTGCTTGTTTTTTTCTGTTTGATTACTATTTTTCTTGGATTTATTCTCAGTTTTCTTTTTACCCCTCGATTGTGGTGGTGAAGTATATTGAACTGCATTTACTTCGTGGGACCGGAATTTGATGGGACATGAGTTTGCATTGTAGTCAAGGTAGATACTGAATGTTTTTTTCGGCAAGTTGATTTTTGACGGAACTGATAACACTGTCTGAATGAGATGTAGAGGATGGTTTGGATGGATTGGTTGATGTACGAAGAATGTTTAAGATCCGTTCATACAAAGTAATGGATTGGGAATAAAACAGATCCAGATATTGGGCACGAGCAATAGCTTCCTCTTCTGTAATGAAAACTCCCATTGCTACATCATGAGAAATATGAAGTAACATGGATTTTGTGAACCATTCTGCCAACAATTGGTCAGGGATGGTAGCTTTGATCAACTGTCGTCATTGTCTCCACTCATGAATATGGTCAGAAATGTGTACGAAGTTAGTCTGACGAAGGGAGGTAAAAAGTTATATTCTGGTTTTGTATCTAATTGGAAACTGGAAATGGGTGAGGAAAGCCATTGCAAGCGAATTGAAATCTTGAAAAGATCCACATTGTAATTTAATGTACCATTTTTCCGCTGATGCTGTAAGAGTACACTGAAAAAGACATAAACGAATAGAGTCATCCATCAGTGAGTTTGATGAAAACCAAAGATGAAATGTCATGACATGGTTATTCGGGTCTTCTCCATGTTTACCGTCAAATTTTGGAATATCTGATGGTAACTTGGTGGGAATTACTTGCCAGAAGGGGTATTTTAATATGGGATTGTTTGTCAATATCGATAGGTCTAAGAGATCTAAAGTAGCCAAAAAGTGTAATTTTCGATTGCTTTAAGGATGATACTAGTGAGGCATGGGGACACTAGTAGAACCGTAAATTGGTTTTGGTGGAAAGTTGTATCCAAAAGGTCCTCCCATATGCAACTGTTGTGGATTTTGGCCAGCAAAAGTAGGATTTATTTGTTGAGGAACTTGTGTAAAAGGTGAAGGAAAACCCATTTGACCCTGAGGAGGATAACCAATTTGACCTTGAGGAGGGTAACCAGGTTGACCTTGGGGAGTGTTATCATTGAAATTTCATCCGCAACATTGCACGCAAATGGTTACAGAAATACAACAATGCCAACAACAATTAGTTCACCTGTAGCATTAAAATGCATTTCAAAAGGCAAAAACTATACAATTGGACAAAAATTGACATGCGCAAATTCACTAAAGGAAGTGTGAGCACTGTGCGCGGGCCAACAAAGCCCTCAGAGCGCACAATGCGCCAAATGTGAAACTGTGTAGGAGAAAATCCGTGCACTTCTGTGAACAATGCATTTATGGTTCTTGTCTCCCCCTAACCACTTATGGACCAACTCCCAACCTGATTTGACCACCATATCTAAGCGAAATCTGAATGGGGGGCTAGTCAAGGACCAAAGGGTGCCCTAAAAGGCCCCTTGTTCACACCAAGAACCAATTATATTTTTCCTTGAAAAAATGCTATAAATGAAAGCCATGGGTGCACTAAGAAACCAAAATCTTTATAGTATTATTATGCTACCTCAATTCTCTCTTAAGAATCCTCTTGTCTCCTTGGAGTATTCAAGCATCATTGCAATAGGTCATTCCACTCACCTCTTGCGGGAATATGCATTGATTTTATTCATCATTTGCCATTTTTCTTCCATTGTAAGAATATCTCTCCATTAGGGAACTCAAGAACCCTCCCAAGGAGGAAGAGGGGACTACCAAGATAATGCCACTAATGTAGTTATCCATTGGTGGCATTATCTTGGTAGTTGGTTGATTTTTTATGGTTCTAAGTTTCTTATGCATTCCAACTTTTATTTATTAGTTGTTTTAGTTTGTTTATTTGTTTATTACATGTGTTTGTCTTGTTTAACCCACTCACTAACTTTTGTATTGTCTAGCATACCCAACTAGGCATGCAAGTGTAATTGTTTTGCTCACCCAAGTGACGAAAAGGACACAACATATTGGTGACCATACTAGCGATAAGGTATCAAGTTCCACCCTATTTGGGCTTAGAGAGCACTTATTTTTAATAAATTTATCTTGCAGGTACCAAAACCAGCCCAACATAACCTGTCAAAGGAAAAATTCTAAGTTGGAGAAGGAGAATTTCACTCAAAAAATTCCCCCCCGACACGTATCAGAACATGCGCAGATATTCCAGCCCATAGGTGCGCACTCAGCGCACTGTGCGCTCCACAGGCTTCTTTTCTTTGCACACTATGTGCCCTCTGTACACCTGTAAGAATTGTAACATGCACTCCATATTTTCAAAATTGTAAGGGTTTTTGTGATGATTTAAGGACCCCTAACATTCATATTCTTGCTTTCATACAATTTGCAATGCACATGCACTCCACTTAAACTCCTTTCCCATATGAAAGGTTAGATAAACATAGACTCTTAGGGGATAAAAAGAACCAAAATTCTCCTCTTTTTCTTTGGTTGCCACATGGATGGCTTGTTTGGTTGGTAAAATTCAGTTGAGATTATTGCTATCACAGATAAAAACACTTACATTGGGACCAAAAATTAACTTTGATCATTGAGTATGCTCTTCTCTCGCACCATAGAGAGATATTGAGAATAACAAATGTGGTTAAAGGGACATTTCATCTCCCTTAACAAAAAAATATTTAAGAGAGGACAAAGCCCCCCTAGGGCTCCTCTTAGTTTATTTTTGAAATCATCTTAAAGTTGTAAGGGCCCATGCATGCCCACATGTTGCAAACTTATGATAGTTTCTTAAAATTGCTTTCTTATTTTACATCACTAGGGAAGTTTAAAGATCAAATTAATGGACCCATACATGCCCACATGCTTGCAATCTAGGATAGTTTTTCAAAGCTTTCTTAGTGTAAACAACATTTAGGGAGTTTAAAGGATTGGTAAGGACCCATATATCCACATTCTAGTTCTTTAGGGATTTTAAAATTCTGCAAGGTTGTACCAATGACACTTAGTAAGATAGGTAACTAAGTTTTGTAAGGACCACAGGAAGTCCACATGTTGCAATTTCACATCTAACTTGTTAAAAATTGACACACTTTTTCACTTGCTCACACACAAAGTCACTCATTACTCACATAATTTCCATTTTTTGTGGAGGTTGAAGTAGGTTTTTTTCCAAAGGAATTCCGAAACGTTCTACTACTTCTTTGGAAATTATCCACACCCACTTAATTCAAACGATATTGGTTCACACCTCCAATCTCTCATCCCACCACATCTAATTTTTTTTTTCTAAAAAACTCACTAAGTTTTCCTCCACAGGAGGTGCCAAAAGCATTTTTTTAGTCTAGGTAGGATCTCGTGGGTAGGCATCCAAATAACCCCCCGTTATCTGATTCTCACAGTCTCAAATATTAGAAGTTGACAAATAGGGAACTTTCAAATCTTCCAAGTCAAGTGTTCCTACACCATAAGGTAGGGAGATACCCCTGAAGGGTTGAAGGCCGAGGTTTGGTTGTTCTGTGCATCCTCCCTTAAGTCACCCAACTCTTGGAAGGGATCTAGCTCGTGACCCATTTCTGAGGCCAAAAATCTAAATGCCGCACTTTGACCGAGGTACCTAGTGACCAAAAATAGGACATCTACCCATGTGGAAATTGTGGTCTACATTTGCACCTTGATCAAATTTTGTGTGGCTATTGGGAAATATCACCAACTCTTTCGAGATATGCACCCTCTACCCCTCATTATAACTGATTATTTTATTCTTCACTAGTTCCTCTTTTGGTGGCTTCAGACCCCATTGTCGAGTGCTCTTGGAAGGTCAAGTGTTATTTGAGATGAAGGATGATATGTCTTTTAGGACACGAGCATTTGTTTTATTTGTTCCCCCACACGGACAAAATCCACCTACCCACATGGTTTCTTATTTTAAAGTTGATTTATGTATGATTCTCATTTGATTACATGCAATTATGAGTTGTATTATCTTGTGAAGGTCCAAATTATACAAAGCTCTTGTTCATTTATTTATCTCATCACCATTTTCACACATTCACTTTGCTAATCAGACATTATAGGGGAACCACAAAATCCCCATCATTCTAGACGCTTGCAAAACCTCCCTCCTATTATAGGAGGAGTCCCTAGTCTTGCCAAATCATTGGCTCAACCATATCACACTGTCGTGAGTGCTACTATTTTGGGATCAACTTTAGTTGGTTCCACCTTTCTTGGGTCGAATTCCCAAGGACATCCATCCACTAGTTCTCCTTCACAAGGACGTGGGGGGGGAAATTCTTCTCAAGGGAGAAGTACAAATCCCCCTCAAGGGTCAAGTCCACTACCTCCTCACACAATGGTTGGAATTAATCCTCCACCACATCCCCCTATTCCATACTTGGAATCTCTCAACATTCCTTATTTGACTAAACTCACGAATGATCCCATTTTACATGACCCCACATGGCCCAATATGCCTACCAAAATACCTTTAGATATTCCAAAATTTGAAGGAAAACTGGGGGAAGACCCCACCAACCATGTTATGACCTTCCACTTACGATGCTCTTCAAAAAATATCATGGATGATTCCATCCGCTTAAGGTTATTTCAAAGAACACTCACTGGTGCATGAACCAAATGGTATGTGGATGAAAAATCAGGGTCCCATGTGACTTATGAATCCTTGGTCAAAGCCTTTTTGGCCTTTTTTCAACTACTAAATCGTCACGACACTGGTTTAGAAATTCTCTTTGAGTGAAAACAAAGCTCAACTATGCATATTGCTGACCACATCCATGAATGGCGTCGGCGACACAATTTATGTAAAGTAGAAACCACCAAAGAACAACGCCTAGTTTGGTTTCTAAAATCACTCGTCTCTATACTTGCCAAAGATGTAGCATCCACTTTTCCCCAGTCTGAAGAGAAGGCCATCAACAAGGCCCAAAAATTCAACCTTATCTATGCTCAGTCAGGTTACTTATATACAGTATTACCTGATGCACTAAGAACCGTACCATTTGGCCAGGACAAACCTGGGATGTCCCACACTGCAGATGGATTGATTGGTACCAAAACACATTACAACCCTTATAGCCAACCACCAACCATGTATGGTGCACCCCAATATCCGCAACCATATGTAGGGCCATCTTATTACCCTGCATCCTCTTACCAACAACCATATCCTGTTGCTCCCCACCCACCCATGAGTGGACCCTTGCTAGCACCCATGATGTGTCTGACCTCTCAACCAAGTTCAGGTTCACCTTTTACCTCATCATATAACCTGGGCACTAGTGAAAGTGCTTCACCTTCCTATGTGCCCTACGTATTGTTTCCATAAAACAATCCTCACTTTCCATTTCCTGGTCCTCCACAGCCAGTTGCTCCTCCACATGGACAACCACATGTCGATGTTAAATTTGATCAACCCTCT
Source organism: Picea engelmannii (assembly GCA_009831015.1). Lineage (NCBI taxonomy): Eukaryota > Viridiplantae > Streptophyta > Pinopsida > Pinales > Pinaceae > Picea > Picea engelmannii. The sequence goes on along the minus strand of ML808326.1, from coordinate 105,770 downwards.
CCCATTCAACATCTTCATACTTTTGAACAGTTGAATACAAAAAATCCGGCCCATCAGTCGAATACAGAAAATCCGGCCCATCAGTCGAATAATTCCAATAATAAAGGAAAAAACTAAAACAATAATAACCTGGGATCAAGTGGAAATACCCCCCAACAAAACCAACCCGCTAGGGGAAACCAAAATCAAGGTAACCAGAACCCTCAAGGGGATAATAACAACAAATTCCAAGCGAAGAACAAGAACAAAAATATTAGGATGAACTTCCCTTGTGATCTTTGTTGGCAAATATTTAATAGACAACGCATGCTTGTATGCTTGTCATTGATGGAAAGTACAACAATGAAGATGGCATGAGTACATAAAGTATGTAGTAGATGGGAATTATGAGATGACACTGCAGAGAATATTCGAATAAGCTCAGAAGAGATAGTGCAAAGGATTGTTGGCAGATCATCGATGACAAAATCAGAGTAAGCGAAACAAAGTAAGCTCGGGAGGACAAGCAACATTTCTACTCGTTGGATCTCATTTTAATTCCCGAAAGAAGGAGGACCATCAGATCTGATTGTAGACAAGAAGAACGTGCAGAAGAGGAGGATAGATCTCAGGTGTCAGATCTGAGCATAAGTTTCGACCATCGTTGGATCAGGGAGAACCTGGATGTTCATTAAAGTGCGAGGAGAAGCGGGCTCACAAAATCCCGAAAGAAGGAGGACCGTCCATCTTCAGGCAGGACACGTGGCGAAAGAGCATCATGTTGTTGACTGGAAAGTCAAAAGAATGGGTTTCCTTAACCTCTCGAATTCCCGATATGTGAAATTATGAAAATATCTTAGCCGTTAGATCGAGGTTTGTTCTGGATTGTTGATCTAGCTCCATCTCGGAGTCTCTCCTATCGCGACTAGGAGTGACGAGAACCTCCATATAAGGAACAACGAGATGCGAGATCGTGAAAAAATCAGGATCGTCGTATCACCAAGAACGTGGACCGTTGATCTGAGCTTCATCTCGGAGCTTCGCCTATCGCGACTTGGAGAGGCAAGAAACATAACCATTGAAATTGCGATATGCGAAATCGCGATTTAATCGCAGCCATTAGATCAAGGTGTGATCTGGACCGTTGATCCGACTCCATTTCGGAGTTTCACGAATTGCGACTTGGAGAGGCAAGAAATATAACCACAAGAATGTTGAAATCACGATATGATCTGAGCCATTGAATTAAGATCAGATCTGGACCGTCAAATCATAGGACAAGTCGCTGACTTGGAGTCAATGGAGCATGGTGTGGAAACTCGCGATGTTAGTCTCCAGTTTTGACTATGTTTTTGCCTATATCATATAAAAAAGACCTCCATTTATATACCTAGTACCACTCCCTTCTGGCCTTGTTATGACACATTTGATATCTCTTTACCACTAAATGGGGCTACTCAAGGTATTCTTACGTTTCAAGTTATTTTTATGTATTTTGATACTTTAAATTAATATTGATACTAATGTGGCATGAGTTAGGTACTATTCCTTTTGAAACAGAACTTACCAGTACCAGGTACCAGCTTGCACCCAATGGAGATACCAACGAAGCTGCTAAAGATCTGCGTGATATGGCCAAAGTGGTAGACAATGCGATTTACATGATAGATTGAGTCATCACTCATATGCTGATTCAAGGCGAGATTATAGAACTGAGTTGTTAATACATCATGACTCACACTTCGTGACACTGCGTGTCATGAAGATGTGAAGACCGTTTTTAACTGATTTTGAGTTATTTTCGAATCTGGGATCCGTTTGAATTAATATATTTTTGTTTTAAACTATTTTTGAGGAGGATCTATATAAACAGAGGATCGCTCCTAAGAAACGTTGGTTATGTTATGCTATGATATACATTTCTTCTAATACAATCTGCTTATGCATTATGTTACCTCGCTGTTATATGATTTGAGTTATTTTTCCGAGTAAATGGAGCGTGAAGCATGAACAATGTTTTCATAGAATGATCTGAGTAGTTCTGGTTTTCCTTTCGGCGATTGCACCTCTTGGTTGGGCTCGCCAACAGGTTCAAGTCGCTGCTTTTCTCTGTGTTAGAGTTAGTTTATTTCAGTATCTTAGGATTTGCATGCACGTTAGCTTATTTGAGTGGGAATTAACTTGTTCATATTCTTGCTTAATTATTCTTCAACTGTATCGTTTCCAGCATATTAATATCTTCTACGTTGATGAGTGTTGAAAGCATGGTTGATTCCTGTAGAATTTAAAGCATGAACTAGGTTTGCTTTGTTT
>ML808326.1:40028-65574 GCA_009831015.1 Picea engelmannii | reverse complement strand
GCTGTTAACCTTGATTTGACTGATGCACAGACAACCAGGTTGCAGCAGCTTAATGAATTGGATGAAAAAAGATTAGATGCCATTCACCAGACAACTATGATTCAACAACAAAGAACAAAATGGCATGATAAAATCATCAAGCACAAGCAATTCATAAAAGGTAATTGGGCTTTATTGTATGATTCTCGGTTTAAAGAATTTCAAGGGAAACTACGTACAAGATGGCTAGGACCTTACGAAGTGGACACTGTTTTCCCCAATGGAACAGTAAGGCTCCTCACAATCGATGACTCTAAAACACCGTTATTAATGAATGGTCATTGGCTCCATCTGTACCAGTGCCCCATTTCTAAAGAAGATTTTAAGGCCACATGTGTGGCAGATTCACATTATCTCTTTTTAGAGGAGCCTTCCGCCCCTCATTGTAATTAATTTTTCTGAATTTAATTTCTTTAGTATTAGAATAAATTTATTTTACTAATAATCCCTGTCAAGGAATGGCATGTTACAATTGATTCTTTTGCAGATTCTCGATCCAGAAAAGGCCTACCAAGAAAGGACAATCTTATTACAAGCAGATCCAAGCTTCATTTTGTGAAGAATTGCTCCCTCTTTCTTCAATCCATTCATCTTCACTTCCCATTCAACATCCCCATCATTCATCCTTCTTTATTTTATTTCCTTTCCATTCCCTTTCCCCATTCTTCCCATTGCTGAAACACCACTCTTCAACAACATTTCTCCCATTTTCCCATTGCCGAAACACCACTCTTCAACAACATTTTCTTCATTTTCCCCATTTTTCCCATTGCTGAAACACCACTATTCAACAACATTTCTCCCATTTCCCCATTGCTGAAACACCACTCTTCAACAACATTTTCCTCATTTTCCCCATTGCTAAAACACCACTATTCAACAACATTTCTCCCATTTTCCCATTGCTGAAACACCACTCTTCAACAACATTTTCCTCATTTCCCCCATTGCTGAAACACCACTCCTCAACAACATTTTTCCTCATTCTTCCAATTGTTGAAACACCACTCTTCATAACCATTTTTTTCCTCATTTTCCCCGCTGCTGAAACACCATTTCTTCAGTAGTATTTTCCATTGTTAAAACATCACTCCTCAGCAAACATTTTTCCATTCTTTTCCTGTTGCTGAAACACCACTTTTTCAGTATTTCCTATCAATAAAAACATCTTCTTCAGCTCTTTCGCTCTCACTTCTCCTATTTTCATACTACATTCTGTCCTTTCACTACCTTCTCCCATGATTAAACAAACCCTTGATACAATTTCTCGCATAAATCCAAAGTCTCTTCCATGGTTACTGTAGATCTATTATGGACATGCACTATATTTTTTGAAGTATGAATCAAAGGTAAAGATGAGGTATGTAAACTTTATATGTAAATACAATTGAAATATGGCTAATGAGAAGATCCCGATTCATTATTATCATTCACTTAAAGTCACTAATTTAGCCATAGTCGGGGGGGGGGGATATCAAAATTTTATGCCATCATTTCACACGAACCGACTACCGTCACTTCTTTTTACCCATCATTTGCATGACTTCATCCGAAAAACTTACTCTGTTCGGGTGCAGTTACTTGACTCTCTGACTGTGCATTCTACTGAGATGAATAGCTATGGGAGGTCCTGTTATATGATACGAACCCGCCACGACAAACCTACTAGAATTGTATCCAGAAGTCTACCAAATCTTTCAGCAGACAGACTGGCTGGGTTATTTTTAGAGGCTCCAGGGATTTGATCAACAACAAGTTCTTCAATTTGCTCGGAATCTTCAACAAGACCATTCTATTGTTCAAGGGGTTTGGATTCCAGTCACAGAGGGTGATATTGCACAGGTTTCAGGTCCCATCACTGGCATTCGCTGGTTCAGCTGCAAACACATTATCCTTAATGCCCAACAGGATTTTATCTTGCCAGGAGAACAAGTTGAGCCTAAAGGCCAGGGTGTTCAAATTAGCTCATTGCCGCCTCCTTGACTGAAAGTTGCAGAGTTTGTCAAGCACTACCTTACCTATGAAGGCCGATACCAGGTAGTTTACCAGTCTGACTTTGTCTTGTTATCTCATTTATGACATGCTAGACTGATCAACATTCCTTACTATCTACTCGAATGTCTTAGAAATATGTCGCATTATTGTAAACAGGCTGAAAATCCCATCCTTTCCCTCACCCATCATCGTCTCGTTCAATTACTCATCCAAAAGGGTTTTACCCAACAAAACCCTCTCCTAAACAACCCACCCATAAACCCTCAGGAAGCTGCTGAACATCCTGAAAATCCTCATGAAGAGCAACCAAAAAAGCTTCCTGACTTTCCGAAAATACCTATTAATCCGCCTACAGACCCAATTGATCTAATTAACCCTCCTACCATACCAAGTCTGCCCCACAATTTACCAGAATCATCTACCCCTATTGTTTATATCCTTAGTGATGATTCTGAAGCAGATAAACCTGATAACCCTCCCTGCCCCATCACTGAGGAAAAACCCACTCGCAAAAGAAAGAAGAAAACCACTACTTTTCCTTCCTTTTTACCTAAAAAATGAACGAGGGCTTCAACAAAAGCAGCCACTACTACCATTACCCTAACCCCCCAACCCATTTTGCTAAAAACTCATACACCTCCACCCTCCCAAATTCTGAAATGTTTACCTGTTCAACCCACGGGCACTGAAACACAAGAACCATAGGCCCAAGATGTTGCGACATCATTTCCTTTACATCAAGTAGCTGTCACACAAGAACCAACTACTCATTTAGTAGCTGAAACACAAGAACCAACTATAGTTGTTACACAAGAACCAACTACAGCTGAAACACAAGAACCGGCTGCTGAATTCATTCCTGAAATACAAGAATTAGATGCCCAGGGTGCTGCAACAGTAGCTGTTACACAAGAACCAACTACCCATTCAGTAGCTGAAACACAAGAACCAGCTATAGCTGTTACACAAGAACCAGCTACCCATTTTGTATCTGAAACACAAGAACCAGCTATAGCTGTTACACAAGAACCAACTACAACTTAAACACAAGAACCAACTCCTGACTTTATTCCTGAAATTCAAGAATCACATGCCCAGGATGTTGAAACACTACTTTCTTTACATCAAGTATTTGAAACACAAGAATCGACTGCTAATTTTGTAGTCACTCCATAAGAACCAACTATTGAGGTTGTGACTGTTACACAAAAACCAGTCACCCCTCCTGATACACTGATGACAGATCAACAACCTGAACCAACAATGGCTTCTCTCTTACAAGAGAATGAGTTTCTAAGATCAGAACCGGAAGCTTACAAGCAAGAGTTGGTAATGGCAAAAGAATCATATGACAGGGAACTTCATTTATATACCTTGGCTCGCAGAGCGGCCATGGAAGAGAAAAACACAAAAGATGATTAGTATAGAGAGTATATGTGCAACCAATGTGGGGATATTTATGATCAAGTAGGCTACAAATTGGTTCAAATCCCAATGCCTGGAGCTTCCCCTGCACCTACGGCTTTTGCAGTTAAAAAAGAGGAACGCCCTACTATTACACAAGAACCAGTAGGACCTTCAAAAATTCCAAAAAGAAAATCTAACCTACAGGAACGCTGGCCTACAACAACTGTTAAATCCGAAGCTCCTGTTTTCATTAGTAAAGATGTTTAAACTCTGCCTGTTGATGAACCTGCCCCTCCTGTCAAGATCAGTACCCCTACTCTTGTGGAACAAGCCACTCAGACTCTACTTCGGCCTACCACTTACGATGCTGAAACACAAACTATGCCTATTGATGAATCTGCCCCTCCTGTCAAGGTCAGTACCCCTACTCTTGTGGAACAAGCCACTCAGACTCTACCGCGGCCTACCACTTATGATGCTGAAACACAAACTCTGCTTATTGATGAACCTGCCCCTCCTGGCAAGATCAAAACCACTACTCTTGTGGAACAAGACACTCAGACTCTACCTCAGCCTACCACTTGTGATGCTGAAACACAAACTCAACCATGGAATGAGCAGGTAATAATGGACAAATGGAAAAAGGAGTCTACTATTACACAGGACAAAAGTTTGCAGGAGCACAAACTACTTTGGATGAACCACATCTATTCAAACTGGGAAGCTTTGGAGCAAACACACCAAGAATCTCATTCCCATAAGAAGTAGAATGAAGAGTTAAAAGGAAAATTGCTCCTAATGTTTGATTTGGTACAAAAATTGTTGGCTGCTAGGAAACCATCCTCAAATTACTCTCTTTTCCTTATAGAGTGACTTACATTTTTTCAGATTAAATCAATCAAAGAAGGAAGACCCTATGTAGTGCTCAAACCAGAAGATTTTGTTCAAACTTATGCAGAAGCCTCTACTATTGATCAACATCTATTATGTGAGGTATATCTTCATAATGAAGCCATTCCTGAGAACATACAACTTAACCTTAACCCTCTTATTGGTGATATCCAGATTCGGGCACTTGTCTCCTTCCTTACCAACTAGATTACATGGCAGAATGATTTTTTAGCTGCCAAGCACAATGAAGATAACCGTCTCCTCTGGATACGTCCAGAACCATAGAACGTTGCCACCTTTGTTGCAGAATATTATCAATTTTTGAAGAAACCAGGGATGACCCAATATATACGACAACTACAAGCAACAATACTTCAAGATTGTCAACAGTTTATTAAATCCACAGAGACTACCGCCCTAAAAGCAAATAACATGTTTTGGCAACAATATTCTGAGAAAAGGCAGGAGCACAATCCCTTTAGTCCTACCAATCTTGAAACAACAATCTTCCGGGTACCTAGTTACATCAAATGTGTCCAACAATGTGTTGAAAATTGGATAGGTTATCAGTTCCATTTTCCCATTCTGTGGATTCCAGCAGAGAAGTATCAAGTTCATCATAAGTTGCCCAAGAAGGTTGAAGCAGTAGCCTGGCAAAGGCTACAACGTGTTCAAGGATTCAGAGCTCCAACAGATAGTACTTTCCACAACTACTGCTTAAGTAATTTGCACGCCCATAGTCGGTATCCGGATTCAGATTCAGATTGAAGTTGCATGAGGACATGCAACCTTTTTAGTTGGGGGGGATGTTAGGACCCTATAATGTACCTTTTTGCTCACACTTTTTTCTATCATTACATCCTTTTCCCACTCATATTTAAGCCAACATTATCACCTTAATCTATTTTTCCAAAGGTATATAGCGTTTATTCTCTTTGCTATATGTTTAATTTGTTTTACATGTAATTTTACATTACTCTCATACTTAGCCATTAATTAGAAATATATAGTTGCTGAAACAATTTGAAGACTGCAGTTAATATATCGCTGCTGCTTGAAGACCATGTTGTTGAAACAATCAAACAGTACGCAGATCTCGTTGCTGAAACAGTCCGTGATTTGCGATGCTGAAACAACATTTCACGTACAATAGTAACAAGAAAAGATAAATAAAGGAGTTGTTGCACCGGCCGCAACAGCTGTACCTCAAGCCAACACCATTACACCACTGTAACAACATTTTGCTATGAAAGATTATAATATCCTATTCCAGCATAGAATATTAGATCAGACTAAGAATAGGATTTGTATGTACACATGTAATTTTATGCTTAATTGTATTAAGAGGATTCTCCTCTTTAAATAGGGAAGAAATCGGTATTAGAAGGGATATTACGAAAGGCTTAGCTAGAAAGGAATTACAGAGAAGGAGCGTGTTCACTTTGGATATTGTAACTCGTCACATTTGATAGATGAATAAAATATCATTCTGAGCATTTCTTTTTAGCTCCTTTCATTCTGGGGAATCTTGTGAGAAGGAGAGGGCCCACCTTCTTCACAAGATTCACCCATTAGTTTTTGTAGTGTGTTAGTATTGTTTTTATCTATACCTTGTTAAAACTCTGTTTTGCTGAAACTCTGTTTCCACTGATTGTTACATTGTTTTCATACAATTCATTCCTAGGTAATTGTTAATCATTTTGATTGGTAATCCTGTTTGCAGAATGAGTTTATGAAAGTGTGATAGTCAGATACAGGTGCTGAAGATTCCTACTTTGGAGAATAGGGTCCTATTCTCTGTTATATAATAGTTAGTCTTCAGTAATTGTTAATCATTTTGATTGGTAATTATGTTTGTAGAATGAGTTTATGAAAGTGTGATAGTCAGAGGCAGGTGCTGAAGATTCCTACTTTGGGGAATAGGGTACTGTTCTCTGTTAAAAAATAGTTAGTATTCTTTGTAGTATGTTGAAAGGTTCCTTTTGTTGGACAACTGAGAGGGGGGGTGAATCAGTTGTTACCGTGCTTAAAAAATTATTCTTCTTTTAAAAACTTTACAGGGCACTCAATGATGATGACAATCATGCAGGGAAATAAACGTTGACACATTCAGCATCAGTCACATATATGAGAAACAAAGAGAGGTATTTCCCGAGGAAACCCATATAGGGTAAAAACCTCTTTTTCCTTTATATGATAAGTAATAGTTACATTCTTTACATTATCATACATATGAGCACCAACTCATAATGAGGCTACAACCTCAGTTTTGCAAGCTGCTACTTGCTGAGAGAACCAACTCTTTGTTTTCTCTAGCACCCACTAGAAGGAAGCACCAACTCCCTGATTTCTCTAGCACCAAATAGAAGCAAGCACCAAATCCCTGTGTTCAAGAACCCACTTGAACCTCCGAGGACACCAGTCCTCCCTAGCACCTCCCAACCACCCTGAATTATAAATTCTTTGTTACTAAAACTTATTACAACGATATAAAATTATTCAATGGCTTACCAGCCTTGTCGTTGTTCTGTTACACTGCTCTTCCCTGTCTGCATCAGTGTCTTCTGCACACCTCTAGCACTTTTTGTTCTTCTGCCTTTTATGCTCTATGCGCCATATCCCTTCAATGCACCATTCCTCGACTGTGCATTTCTTCTCCTGCGCTCTGCCTCCTTGTACACACCTGAATTCTCCTACACAACAACAACAACATATCTCTTCTTTGTTTCACATTCTTATAGTCTTTGTTGTCCTTGTGCATGTAATATTCGTAATGCCTCTGCATGCTCACTCCGAACCAAATTCCTCCACAACTCGAGTTCTCTGTCTGATCATCATCGTGACTCTTCATCTTCTTTGTTCATTTACCACTTGTTCAGCGTCATTGTATGTTGTCTCTCTGGCAGTTTGAGACTCTTCGTCTTCTCTGTGATAGTCGAGCTCACCTTCTCTGTTCCAGTTATAGGCCTCAATGCTCATCCATCTGTCAATCGCCTCCATGAACATCTTCATCCCTCTTGAAGATTCCCAGTGACTCTTCACCTCCTCTATCAATCACCCCCAAAGTGTCTTCGAGTCCTCTGGCTGAAACCATCAGTGGTTTCTAGCAGTTACACTGTGTCGTGCTACAGTATCCCTCTGATCTTGTTCAAATTCACCTGCACTGTTGGATTGATTCCATGGGATCATGCATTCATTTCTTCATTTTGACATTCGACAATTCGGCATTCGTGTGACCATGTGTCTCGACATTCCCAGTCACGATCCCCGAAAAGGAGCTTGGTTGCTCTAGCTCTTTCCTCCATCTCTCACTGATGTGACCAAGGGTTGTGATCACAACCTTATGCAAAAATCACTTTCTTGATTTTTCATTTCGTGAATATGGAGATGAGGCATCTCAACTCTCCAAGTCGCGATCCCCGAAACCCTGAAATGGCGTGGTATCAACGGTCTCGATCAACACTTGATCTGACGGCTCAGATCATTTCATGATTTTGCATTTCGTGATTTCAGCATTCTTGATGTTCAGTGTTCTTTTCACTTCAAAGTTTTGATCCACGAAACTCCGAAATGGAGTCGGATCAACGGTCCAAATCACATCTTGATCCGATGACTGCGATTAAATTGTAATTTCACATATCGCAATTTTGGGATTCTTATGGTTAATATTCTTTGAAATCTCCAACTCTCGATCCGCGAAACTCTGAAATGGAGTGGGATCAACGGTCCAGATAAAACCTTGATTTGACGGCTCAGATCATTTCATGATTTCACATATCGCGATTTCAGGAGGTGAAAGGCTAGAGCATTTCATACCTTTGAATTTCCAGTCAGTGAAATGATGATCTATGTCCACGTGTCCTTCCCGAAGACGGACTGTCCTCCTGCTTTTGGGATTTTATAAGCCCGCTTCTCCTAGCACTTTAAAGAACGTCCAGGATCTCTTGGATCCAATGGTGGTCAGACCCTGCGCTCGGATATAATGCCCAAGATCTATCCTCCATATCTGCGTGCTCCTCTTGTCTACATTGAGATCTGATAGCCATCGGGAATTCTGAATTGTTGATCCAACGATCATTGTTGCTGCTCCTCCCCATTATCACTGCATTGTTGATCATGCTCCTATACTCAAGCCATCATTGTTGTTGTACTTGCCATCAATGACAAGCATACGTTTCTTGTAAAACATGTCAACACATTTTTCCTAGGTTGTTGTTTCTTAATGTAATCCAGGATTCTTCTGATAATTATTTCCTTTTGAATCTTAAACTCTACAATAGATAGATTTCTTTTACTATAATTTAGAGTAGAACTTCAATGTCTGTTCAAAGCAAGGTGTGATTAGTGTAACTTTTACTACAACTTTGGATTGCTTTTGAGATTGAGCATATACAGTGTGTGATTGCCTTTGAAATAAACAGACTTCCTTGGGTTGACAATTTATGTAACACTTGATTGTTTTAACTAATAAGCAATTATAGTGACCAACAATCTTCCTTCTCCCACTTCCAAGAAGGAGGTTCAAGATTTTATGGGTATTATTAACTTCATTCGTAGGTTTGTTCCTGATTTTGCTGTAATGGTCAAACCAATTCATAATTTGCTTAAGCAAGATAATTCTTTTTCTTGGATAGATGACGTTGAAGACGATTTTGTAGGGATCAAGAAAGCAATTAGTTCCACACCGATTTTGGCGAAGCCAGATTTTGTGAAAGAATTCACAATATATACTAATGGCACAGAGGAAGTAGTTTCTGTTATCCTCATGTAATGTGATGACCAAGGAAATGAAAAACCAGTGGCTTACATGAGTCAAAGCTTATTTGATGATGAATTTAAATATTATTTTATTTAAAAACATGCTTTTGCTCTTGTTAAAGCCGTTGAAATTTTTTTCCACTTCATCTTAGGTAAGCATACGTTGGTAAAAGTCCCTTTACCCGCTGTCAAGTTTTTTCTCTCACAGACTTATCTTTCAGGGAAGATTTCACATTTTATTGCCAAGATTCAAGAGCATGATTTAACTATTGTGACTTCTACCCCCATCAAGGGACATGACTTAGCCCTTCACTTAGCTCAACATGCTGAAACTAGTGAAGAAATTGATAAACATGATAGTTCCCTATCGACACTATTATACATTGATAATCGGATCCTTCCTGTGCCTGAACATCCTTGGTATATTAATTTGGTTTACTATTTACATAACCAAAGATGTCCAGATAAGTTAGACACTCATCAAATAAGAAGGCTTTGTCTTGAATCTGCTAGATACGTAATTATAGGAGACTTTTTGTTTCGAAGATCTGCTGATGCTATCTTTCTTCGTTGTGTAAACAATGAGGAAGCACAAAAACTATTGCAAGAAACTCATGGTTCTTTAGATTCTGTTATTCACGTAGGAGGCCATTTTTCTGCTAAAACCATTTCTTTTAAGATTATTAGAAAATGATACTATTGGCCTTCAATCTTTCTTGACTCTTATGTTTTTTTGAGATCTTCTAGACAAGTGCCAGAAATTCACTGGGAAAGAATTCCTTTCATCCATGTCGTTACAACCTGTCCTCCTAGACTTCCTTTTTCAAAGTGGGGATTGGATTTTATTGGTCCTATTAATCCTCCATCTTCAGCAGGAAAAGTCTTTATTTTTACAGCCATAGAATATTTTACAAAATGGGTTGAAGTTGTCCCGCTTAAACATTCGACAGATGATCAAGTGATTTCTTTCCTTGAAAATAACATCTTTTCCAAATTTGGTCTTCCATTGGAAATTATTACAGACAATGGTCCTACTTTTATTTCTGCTAAACTGACCCAATTTTTAGCTAAGTTGGGGGTTAAACATTTCACCTCATCAACTTATTATCCTCAAGGAAATGGGCAGGTCGAGTCTACCAACAAGAATCTAGTGAGAATCATCAAAATGATCATCGAAGATAAGCCTCGTCAATGGCACACTCTCCTCACTTACGCCCTTTAGGCATATCGAACTACCACCAAGGTGAGCACTGGTTGCACTCCTTTCCATAATTTTTATGGTCAAGAAGCCATTCTGCTTGCTGAGATGGAACTTTCCTCCTTAAGGTTAATGTTACATATCGAAAAAATAAATTCTTATGATGTTTCACAAAGAATGAATGCACTCCTAGATTTAGAGGAGAAAATGACGTTTGCCTTGGGTACTATAAAAATGAGACAATAGACTGTTAAGAAGTATTTCAACAAGAGTGTCAAGATTGTCAAGTATAAAGTCAATGAGAAAATACTGCTATGAGATTCATCTCATGCTGATAGGGGAAGACACTCAAAGTTTCAGAAATTATGGTTGGGTCCTTTCAAGATTTACAAGAGCAATTTTTTTCTTACAACACTAACGACTCTCACTTAAAACACTATGTGGAACCAATTTGAAGAGCTTAGCGTTGTTTGAATTGTTTTGTATATTAGTAGTTCAGTTATGTTTTCATTTTAATAGTTTTTATTACTGCTTTTTCAATTCTGTTTCTAAAATAGTTTTCAATTCTGCTTTCATTTTAGTAGTTTTCCTTATTTTTTTTGCATTTATGTCATTCCATTTCTGTCGTTTGCATTTATGTCATTCCATTTCTTCTATTTTCAATTTTGCAGTTTCATTTTTGTTATGACATCTCTTGCTTTTGTTCTTTTTTATTTCAATTTTTGTTCAAGAATAAAATGTTGGATCAGTTCTGCCATAGCGACACTCATGCAAGGTATTCTTAGTCAACAACAATCAAGCTTACACAGTTGTTATGATGTTCCCCCTGAAGGCATCATTGAATTTTTTATTTGGTTTCACTGTTGTCTTATGAGATAGTTGGCTACTTCTTGCTTCTGCTTTCCATTTCTTCATCCAGTTTGAGATTCAAAAGAGCAAGTCAGAAATTTTTTCTCCCTGAAGTCAAGAGAAATAATTCTGGTTGAATAATTATGCATACAGGGATAAACCCCCTCATATTTAACACTTTCCATGAGTTATTCCCAAATTCCCGGTCATCTTTCCATTAAATCCGCTCACTTCCCCTATTTCATAATCATTTTGGTTATATCTTCTTGATCTGTTGTTACTTGGTCTACGAAACCATATATTCTGAGTTCTTAATTGGTTGGAAACATATTTTCCCGTGGAGTCTCCAGTTTGTTGACGATTAAAATCGCAACGGGGAATTTCGCTCGCAAAGTATTGCTAAATCCCTATTATTTAAAACTATGCTAATAATATAATACTAGTAGGTGGGACCCCCTTGTAGACTGGAGGCTTGGAGATAGTCACATCAACCATTTTTTGTTGTTGTTGTTTTGATGTCACTTACAGGATCTTATATGATTGACAATGCAGTCTTGGTTTCATTTTGACATAGTGACAGGTGGATTATGAATTTTATGGGATTTCTACTATTTAAAGCTTCATTTTTGCATGTATTTACTGTTGTTATGTTTAATCATGTCACCATGATTTATTACCTCACTACACATGCACAAGATAGATGTTAGTAATGACATTACCAAAACAAAGGGAAGGAACTTATGGGAAAAATCCTAAAAGAAAAAATCTATGGTTATGTTGTGTTAGAAGTTATGTGCAAATGAAAATGTAAAACATGTTAGTGTTAGTCCTAACTATTAAATGGTTGGTTAGTGGCTATGTGATTTGCATTTGAGTTATTGTGGGTGCATATGATATGGAAATGCATATGGTATGACATGAGGATTTGGCAAAGGTTAATGTAAACATTTGGGTGGCACATTGGGAAAGTAATATGGTCACATGTTTCAATGGTTTGGAAATTATTACATGGTTTAAATGATATGGTGAGTGTTGGATGTCTTGTACTTCGGAATTGAATACAAGAGGAGATGGAAGTGACGTGTAGTAAATGAACGTCACTCCATACTCCCTCGCATCAGACCATCACCCTAGTATGGTTATTGTTGCATTTCGATCTACTAGTGGTTGAGCTCCGCGATTCAGGCTTGGGTAGAGAATGCTCGACCAACTTGCCCTTTTAAGCTATCGATTACATGCATGGTTCTTTTTCACCTCATCCATGAATTACACTCTGTGTATGAATGAACAATGGCTCAGTAATGCTTGGGTTTGTGTTTTCCTGAGATTATGACTGTGTAAATGCGTGGTTTTTCTCTTTGGAATGACTGTGTGGTTGTTCAATTTGCAAGTAAAAAAAATGGTTCTGGGTTGAGTTGTGCATTCGTTGGTTGTTCTGTTGGTGAAAATTGTGATGGGTATTATCGCTCTATGTTTTTGGTGGAGGATTTTTCTCTGTGTATTCTTGCTGGTTGCTTCCTCACAGTTATGAGGGTAACCCTATCCATTCATATTCAGAATGCCATTTGGTTGTTGTGTATGTTTCCCAGACTGCCATTTGGTTGCTTTTATTTTCCAGAGCCATGGTTGTGGGCTTATTCACATGGTCTTGGCATCAAATATCTCTCAAAAATTGGTCTCAGGGTGGCCATCATGCCAATATATATGCTATATGATTGTTGGGTGATATAAGTTGTGCCTCGGGTTATGCGTCCTCACTTGCATTGTTGTCAAATGATTCGACTCTTAAGAAATTGATAGAGTTTATACCTCTGTGTGTTCTGGGTAATTGTCCCTGTCCAATGGAAATTCGCTTCTCCTCTGCAAATGCAAGACAACCTATGTGTATCGTTTTCTTACCCTACCGGTCAATGTTTCCTCTGTGGCTAATTGTTGTGCCATTGCCCAGACCGAGAGTTATAAGAAACCATGTGGTTTCTACTATGATTGTATCAAAGGGTCTTTGCCTATGGTTGATATGTTTTGAGGACCTCTAGTTCTTTGTGCTATTGATGACTGAGCGAACTCTTGATTGCCTCTTTATATTTGTTGTGACAGAGCCCGATTTTAAAAAATCCCCAACTATTCTTACTCTTGTCGGGCATCTTTTTGGTTGTCAAATATTGGTTGTAAAAAAGGGTGGTTACCATAGTGGCATCGAGTACCTATCTCGTCTTTATTTGATTAAATTGGCTGAAAAGGTTGGTATGGGGAATGAGAAACAATACGTAGTCAAAGGGATGCCTCCTTTTCATTATGCTTTGAATCACTGTGTTCTACAATTGCAAGTTGGTGACTATTGTGTGTTTCACTAGGCCCGATCAGGATCATAGAAAATTATGTAATTGATAATTGTGTTTATTTCATTATGTTCACTGTGTATCTATTATGAATCATCATGCATGTTGTAAATAATTGCATCGACAGTGATGAATCTCGAGTTTTATATTGACTATGGTTTCATTGCAAAAAGTTATTGGTTGATATGATGAGGAGTGTATGAAATCAGGCATGTTTTAGAAGCCTGTTCAATTTGGAAAGAGACATGTGCATATATTTGATTTGGCCGATTGTGAATTGATGGACAATATATGATATTTTTATAGTGATGTATTATGGATAGAGGTGGAGCAATTTTGTTGTGTGTTTTTTTTATTCTTAAAATGAAAGGGAAGAAATTAGAGACCAAGCATTCTCTTAACAGGACTGTTGAAGGTCATTTTGATTATGAGTATGATTGCAAACTGTGTAAATTGAGAAATTTTGAGGGATTTAAATGTGGAATAGTGAACAGTTTTGATACACAATAATTATTGAATTGGTGTTGGTATGTTTTGTATTGAGTACAAAGTTATGTTTATTGATTACTTGATTTTTTTTATGAAAAATATTTGTTCTTTCCCCACCATTCTCTCACTTTTCCACACATTACAAATCCCCTCACCTTCCTAGATTCACTACACTCCATGTTCTTAAAATTAATATATAGTTAAATGAAAACTTTGTATTATAGCAGTTCAAGGATGGGACAAAGATGAGTTACAATGACATGTTTTGTTATTACAATACAATTGATTGTTTGATGATTTTTTGAGAAGTAATCATGATATACCCTCCTCCATTTTACCACTTTTCGCTCAATACAATCCCTCATATATCCCAATTCCCCCTCATCTCTCATTACAACCTGAAGTTCTTGAAAACGAAAGATGGAAAGAGATTGTCCACTTGGCAGTCTCCCAACATCGTGGCTGGCCCAAACTGTCTCTACCTGCTCCTCCTCCACCGGTTAAACAAATTGTCCAAGCTTCCCCTACACACTCACCGATATAGTCTTCCCATGCAAGCAAGATGTTAAAAACCAAATCCCACCATGCTCCTGATAAAGGAAAAGTTTTTGCTGCCCCCTCCTCTCCCTCAAGTGACTCTTCCAAATCCGTTTTATCCCGCATGCATTTGAGAGATGATTGCTCTCATGTTATCAGTGAGATTAGGCCTAAAGGCTCCACACAACCTAAGTAAAATTCAAATAAATTGAAAGGAGACAACAAAACAAGGAAAAAATTGCCTAGCAGAGTGGCAAATATGGTTTTTAAGTGTTTTTATTTATTGATTGTTGAGAACAATTGACTTCTGAAATTTTTGGACAACACACTATTTTTTGGATATTATATTTTGATATGATTTCAAACATCATTCATATTACTTGTCAAATTATGAGAGTGATGATGGGAACCACAAGGAGGGATATGCTTGATTGATTAACTGGTTATGTTTATGCTTGTTAAAGAAACCAAAGGGAGTCACAAGGGGTCCCACCTACTAGTTATTATTTATTAAAGATCCTTATTGTTATTTTATTAATTTTCCGCCTAAACTAAAATATTGGTTGATTTTTAGTTAACTTAAATAAAGAGGTAGTTTAACTACTTCAACTAATTATGATTGCTTAAAGGCAAAAAGAGAAGGAGGAACAAAGGGAGAATAGAAGGAGAAAACATACTAAGGTCTTCTCTTGAGTTTTATTGAGATAATTCAGTTTTCATTCATTCCTTGATTCATTAAAATCCTAATTCTCTTTTGTGATAGCAGGTTCCTATTGTAAACAACAAGATTCAAGGCTGAATTACATCATTCAGACACTTGTTTTTCAGAGGTGTTGATATATCTTTGATAGTTTGTGTAGACTTGTCTGTTTGTGAATTAAATTTCATGACTAATAAAGGCTATTGTGCAGAGTTGAGTGGGCAACAATCTGTGGAAAGTTGATCCAACTTTTAAAGTTCAGTTTCTTTTACTTCTGTTAGAAGTCCTTTTGTATGGTTTTCATCGGGGACATCTAAATTTGAGTTTGGTCCAAACTTCCTTAGGGAATTTTGTAAAGAGAACGATTCTTTTGATAAATTGGAATGAAATAAGCGATTGCTTTATGTCTCATCTGTGTTGATTATTGACTTGGTATTTTTACTTCTGTCTCTACATTTATTTATGCATCTGTTATATTAAGAAAATTACATAAATATTGAATTTTTCAACAATCTTTAATTTACAAGAAAATTAGCCTAAGCCCTTGTAACCAATACTTGTGGATTAGGAAACAATTTTTGATGGCTATAAACATAGGGTGATATTCCCATCTATCTTGATTTATCCAAGTAAGGTCTAAAAATGCTTAAGTAAGATCATTTCATATCTTTTCCTCAACACACCAGAGACACCATTCCTCCCAATGAGGCCTCTCCACACCTCGACGTTCCACCAGTTGAAGAAATATTACCTCAGGAATTCCTTGAGAACCCTACTGCCCCACTTATCCCTGATTCCCCCCCCCTCTAAAGGAAAATCCTAGTTTGGGAGACAATCCCTCAAGACATTACTCAAATTCCCTTCTTCTACCCCCCACCTGGAGTTCAAGCATTTTAGGTAGCTACGACACTTACTCTTCCCAACATGGTGCTTTCCATCCCTGTATGGTATCTGCACCCACCCACGATGGTTCCTCAACCATCTCTCCCTCCTCAGCCAAAGGGAATCCCGATGCAGATTCCAGTACAAGCTCTGACCACATCACCCTCACCCCCAACTTATAACACCATTTCCATTGTCAGGGGAAAATAGAAGAATAAAGAGCTCACAACTCCACTTCCTCCTCAAGTTCAACCCCCTTGCACACTATACAAAAGAGAGGGACACCCCACTAATAGATGTCCTACTCTTCCCGAGTTACGCAATCTGATCCAAGTCCCTCAAGAAACCACATCGCTTGCTGCTTCACCAAGCATATCTAGTACTACTACTGTGTCCACCACTGCAGGTAGTAAAGGGTTGCAAACCAAATTCACTTGTGCCATCTATTTCAAATATGGCCACTACCCTCATCATTGCCCAACTCTAACTCAGTTTCACAAGATGCTAGCTGCAATACGTGAAACCTTTCAGCAAGAGCCCTCTCCACCACCACCTTCTGATGCTCACGTCACTAACATTCGTTGTATCTCTTCCTCAGTCCCCAAACATATGATATGCCCTTACGCTCTCTATGAATCAATTTATCACTTCACATATCGATGCCCTTTGATTGTTGCATATCGAGGTCGTCATTTAACCCCTGTACAACCACATCCGATCACCTCACCACTAGTACCACACTCTCTAGATACTGTCAATGTTACCTCCCCTGAAAATGAGTCACTTCCCATCCCTCCATGGTTCACAGATTGATTGTATGAGGACATTCCCCCAAATCCTCCCAATTCTCCAGTAAATTTCCCACAAGAAATCTTACTCTCTACCACAGTTTATCACCCACAATACCTGGACATTTGGTTTAGGTCAAGCAAGACATCACACCCAGTATGTGATATCCCCTCTATGTCCTTTCCACTTGAGGACACTCACACTTCGACAATCCCTTCTGTCACCTCCCGGGATCCCCTGTATTCTCACATTTTCCACTGCGACAAAGATATCCTGGAGGAACTCACTACCCCCTATTTCCCATGGAATGTGCTCCATCATCGAGCGCTTTTTCTCTCACATGAAGCCTTTCACCCCCCTAGCCAAGCTTCCATATGCGCAATTGAAACCAAGGATTTTATTCCTTCAGGGCATATAGACTGGTTCAACAACCCTATCCCTACTCCATATGCTTTTGAAGAAGGCAACATGGTCAATATCTCCCAAATCGTCAAAATCGACATTTCCATCAAACCAGGAATCGTAGAAGAAATCACCATTGGCGCTACATCCTCCCCTGAAAAACTCACAACTTACAAAGCTCTCTTTCAAGAATACCAGGATATTTTTTCCTCGTCATATATAGATATTCCTGACCTTGATTCGTCTATAGTCTAACATCGCATCGACACATGGCCAAATGTCGCCCTAGTTCATCAAAAGAAACACCCCCTTCACCCATCCAAATCTACAGCTATCAAAGCCAAAAATGACAATTTACACGCTTCTAGTTTCATTTACCCCATTGCATATACCTCATGGGTTTCCAATCCCGTCCCCGTTAACAAAAAATAGGGCACTATTCACGTCTGCACCGAATTTCACAATATCAACCATGCTTGTCCCAAAGACAACTTTCCAACCCCTTTTATCGACCAAATTATCGACGACTGTGGCGAACACAAGGCTTTTTCCTTCATGGATGGGTTCTATGGCTACAATCAAATCCAGATCCATCCAATAGATCAATATAAAACCACTTTTACTACCCCGTGGGGTACGTTTTCTTATCGTGTCATGCCTTTTGGACTAAAAAAACCAGGTGCTACATTTCAACGGGCCATGACTTACGTTTTCCATGATCTTGCTCGCATCATCCTCACTTATTTGGATGACCTCACTACTCG
The DNA here is from genome assembly GCA_009831015.1 of Picea engelmannii. Classification (NCBI taxonomy): domain Eukaryota; kingdom Viridiplantae; phylum Streptophyta; class Pinopsida; order Pinales; family Pinaceae; genus Picea; species Picea engelmannii. The sequence goes on along the minus strand of ML808326.1, from coordinate 47,535 downwards.
ATCCAAGAAGCAAACTCATCATTTAGACGACTTACGCATCATTTTTCAATGATGTCGCAAGTACAATATCTGCTTGAACCCCCTCAAGTGTGTATTTTGCATCACCATTGGACACCCTCTTGGGTTCATTGTCTCCCAACATGGCATCACAGTGGACCCCCTCAAGGTCTAAGCTATCAAATAAATTCCACCACCTAGTAATTTATGCCAACTACAGAGCCTACAAGGAAAATATAACTTTTTATGTCGCTTTGTCCCATATTACACCACTCGTGCACATGGTTTCCTTCACTTACTGCATCATGATATCCCATTTCGATGGGACGAACATGCTCAAACCGCTTTTGATGATTTGAAAATAGTATTATCCAATGCTTCTTTGATTAGTCCTCCATACTATGATCATGATTACATCCTCTACTTTTCAGCCTCAGCTATCTCAGTAACAGGAGTCCTCTTCTAACTAGGGGACAATGGGCGGGAACATGTCATTTACTACATCAGTAAAAATCTTCCATGACCACCCTTGAAACACAATCATGATGAGAAAATCTCCCTCGCATTTGTCCTCGCAGTCCAAAAGCTATGACACTATATCCTTCTTTGAACTACCAAAGTTGTAGAATATTCCAACCCCACGCAGTACTTGCTTAGTAGACGGTAAATTAATGGAAAATTTTCCCAATGGATCGTCATCCTTCAGGAATACGACCTAGAGTTCTCAACTCCTAAAATCAAGAAAGCGCTCATCCTCGTCGAACTCATTATGACTTTTCCCTTAGACACTAAAGCTTCACCAGTCAATATGAATTTTCCCAATGAACACCTCTTCTTCATCCCCTCTGATGACCCCTGGTATGGTGACTTTATCGTCTACCTACGAACACAAAAGTTTGGGTCTCATCTCTCTCGAGATGATCATCAATGCATTTTTCATCAGGCGCCTTGATACCTCCTCATTGGTGACATCTTGTATAGACAAGGGGTCAAAATCATTCTTCTTCGATGTTTGACCATTGACGAAGCTGACAAAGTCTTGAATGATTTCCATAGAAGCGCTTGCAGTGGCCACCTCTCGGGTATGTGCACCGCCCAAAAAATCATTCGAGCAGGGTACTACTGGCCCACACTATTTCATGAATGCATCCACGCTGTCAAGCGATGCGACAAATTCCATCTCTATGCAAACAAAGCACGAGCGCCACCCTCTCTTCTACATTTGGTCATCACCGTCGACCCCTTCTGCAAATGGGGCATATAATTTATGACTTGCAATCCTCCATCCAATAATGGACACAATTACATTGTCGTGGAAGTTGTTTACTTTACAAAATGGGTCAAAGCCATGCCCACTTTCAACAATACCACTGACACAACAACGTGTTTCTTCTTCAACCGTGTCATTAAATGATTTAGAGTTCCATTATAGTTAGTGTATGATCACAGTATACACTTTGAGAAATACATCTTCACAAAACTATATTCAAATTTAGGTTTATCCCATGAGTCTACTTCCCCATACTACCCTCAGTCCAATGGATAGGTTGAGGCTGTCAACAAAGTCCTCAAAACCATGCTACAATGTACCATTAACAAACATAAGACCAATTGGGATCATATGTTGTTTTCGGCGTTATGGGCTTATCGCACGACAGTAAAAACTGCTACCGGTTTTACACCATTTCACCTCGTCCATGGGATCGAAGCCACCCTCCCTATCGAGTGAGAAATTCCCACGTTACACATTGCCATCGAGCTATTACCCGAAACTTCTCCAATGGAGCAATACTTTCTGATCTTAGAGTCACTAGATGAAGATCGCTCGTCTTCATTACATAACAATCAGGCATCTAAAAAATGGTCCAAAGCCACCTTCGACTGCCATGTCAACCTTCATTCATTCAACGAAGGAGATCTCATCCTAGCCTATGATATTGCCCATGATAATCTTAGCCATGGGAAATTCGAGTCATTATGGCATGGAACCTACATTGTCCAACATTGCCTCACTAAAGTCACATACATCCTAGCCTCTCCAGAAGGCTATCCTCTCAAAGAACCCATCAACGGGTTGTACTTAAAGAAAATTTACGTATGAGAGTAGCGATTCTCCCTTAGGATTTTTCTTTATATACATTTGTAGAGTTTTTAGTCTTCTTTTTTCACCACCACTCCTCACATCTGATCTACCATCTGTGTTATTGAAATATTTCTCCTCCATCGGCCTACCACATCGGTTACACTGACGGTGCTAGCCGCTAGACACAAAATCTCGATTCGGTCACTTGGGACCTCTATACCCCCTCACATGTAGTGCTCCACTCCAATGACATATGTTTGGGCTCAACCACCAACAACCAAGAAGAATATACCACCGTCATTGGTCTCCTCGTCAAGGCCAGTCACCGCCACATTCGACACCTTAGAATTTTATTAGATTCCCAACTTGTCATTATGTTGCTCAACAATGTATATCGTGTCCGCGATCCTTTCCTCTTTCGCAAATACCTGCAAGTTAGACTCTTATCTCACAACTTTGATTCAATCATATTTACACATATTCCAAGAAAATTTAATCAAATAGCAGATAATATGGCTAACCTAGTGTTAGATTGACATTTATCACATCAACACATCACCACATATACATAAGCATCATACATTTGTCACAACATATATATTAGACATCATAAATCATCAAAAACATAAACACATCACGACATAAAATGAGCCAACAATATGTGTCCATATATATCCTCAATAATGTCATAAATGTTTACAATATAAAAAATGCATTGCCCATAGGCCGGTGAGTCCCCTCACCCCTATAGGTACAAAATGGGTACCCCCTACCCTATACAAAATGGGTATCAACTACCATGTAAAAAATGGGCTCGCAAGCCTATATTAATACAAAACTGGTCACTCATGGTTCCCCTAGAGCTTCCCCCCCTAGATCCTCTGTCAGCTGGAGGTGCCCCACCATTTGGGGGTCCTCCAGGTCCAAGGGGTAGCCAACCAGTCATCACTACCCCCACTACAACTACTTGGCGGATCAAGGTCCCCCACTCTACTGACACACCCACACACTGCTCTAGGACCCTCTCATCCTAGATGTGGGCCCACATACCCTTCAAAACACCCTGTAGAACCTCCTTGAACCATCGATGAAGGTCCTCCATCCCCTTCTTGCGGCTCATGCATTGGTCCAACACCAACGTCATCTAGTCTCCACCTCTGGCCTGCCCTCATCTCATGTGCTAGTCCAAAACCAACATCATATCGTCTGCGCCATTGTCCTACCTATGACGGTCACGCTGGTCCTTGGTGAGTCGACTCCCCAACCATCTCGACCTCACGGCCTCGGGGCCTCACATCTACAAACACAAAACTAAAGGTAGAGTCAGCATCCATATATACATAATCATATGCTACGCTATCAAAATCACAAAACATAAATACACAAACATACCTCTCTGATCCCAAACCTCCCCAAAAGGCATCATCATGTCAGGATCATGTTGGTATTCCATACCACCGTATGGGTACTGTAGTATCACCTATGGCATATGACGCAACATGCATGCCAAAATGACCGTGAAGTAATGGCCACCCTCTCCTCCCCCATGTCGTGCCAACACATGGGCCCACCGCATTAGACGTGGTTCACTTGGCCTTGAAGGCGCCAACAAAATTCTAGGGCACAAAAGGGGAACCCTCTCCAAAAACCAGGCAACCAGGATCGAACCAAACACAAAGTCACCATAGTCAGTAGTCCAACACCGATGAATGTACCCCATCATCCTAGCATGCAACTTCAAACCCCAGGAAAAATGGTCCCCATCCAAGACCCTCTCCATGATCCTCAGCTAACCTCCTGTGATTTGCTGATTTGCCAAGGATTTGTAGATCCTCACTACCATGGCGGTGATGCACTGAGTCAAGAGCTCATCCATTGCCTCAATACGAATGACTGAACCTGACATCGGGTTCAGTCCCGAGCAGTGGCAACGCGCCAAGTTGACCAATCTCTCATCCCCTGGCAATAAGGGGTCAACAGGAAGGGCCATCCCTTGGAATGGGAGCCCTGTCAGAAAATATACATCCTCCACAACTAAGAGTGTCAGTTGTTGTCCCTTAATGATAAAAAATGCATATTAGTGCTCCACATAGCTATAATATACTGTAGTAGGAAATCCTACAATCGTATCAAGGGACAATCAAAGAAATTGAGAAACCCTCAGGTTGCCACGTGTCTCTGAATGCCCAACTGCTCCCTCATCGTGTAACGCCCTATTTCCCCTAGTTTGTAAATATAACTATATTGGCCAAGGAACTATGGAAAACTTAAGGGTGTGAATGTTTGATTTGATGGACCTTTATAGAAAAGGTCAATGAATGTAATTTCTGTTATTTTAATAGAAAATGGATACGTGTTGCATGACTGCTGGAAAGGGGACATTCTAAGAAGAGACCATGAATGTTATGAAAAGGTAGTGGAGGGGACCCGGAATGGTTTTGTTAACCTCCACCGAAACAGTACTTTTGGGATTAAATTTCTCAGGATCAGAGCAACCCTCTGACCCAAGAATGAATTACAGTTAGGCTAGTAGGTGGGAAGACCTCCTCAAAAATTAATGAGGGGATGGGGCAGACCGCCCATATGTAAGGCTTCCAGACCTGACCACAGACTGGGAATTCGAACCACACACAATATTGCTAAGGAAGGAAAGAAAGGAAGCATGGTGTGGGAAGAGGAAGACCCACAAAGAGTGCAGAGATGAGAGATGAAGCTCTCGGGTCCAAGGAAGGAATGAGAACAAGGGAAGTGAGTTCTGATCCCAAAAAATAGAGACTAAGTTGGGAGAAGGAGAGTCACCTTTTTCCCTATCTATTTTATGTATTGGGAGAAGGAGAGTAACCTTCGTCCCTAACTTCCATTGCGTTGGAAGAAATAGATTGAATCTTAAAGAATCATGGGCTAAGATCAGGGGTGGCTAGTGATAAAGCCATTGGGAGTGACTGAGCCTATGGTTGGGTGGAAACGAGCACCCCTTTCAACAGTCACATCACGCCTTATGGTTCTGATAAGTGTTTTCATGCCTTATGCTTTGAATTGGAAATAATGGTTGTATGTGTGTATTTATATGTCTATAAATAGTTTATGTATTGAATGATTAAGTTACGAGTATACATTCGTTCCATTGAGAACATATACCTCTATTTGATTTCCATATGCTCCAGTTTCATCACTCCATGGCACTTTCCCCAGGGAATTACACCACCGTTCCAGAGTCGGAGCAAGCCACTTGGCATTGCTACCATTTTGCCAACCTCACGAGTTTACCTTGTCCTGATTCAGAGCTTGAATCTCTACGCGTTAGGGAGGATCTCCCTTCGGACCAGTAGTCTGAGATACTTTGAACTCACACCTAAGTCATTAACCAAAAACCCAACTAAGAGCAGGGATTATAGCCCAAGAGTCATCTAAAGGTCCATGTGACCTAAGTCTAGGAGTCGTGCGCTAAAAGGAGTTAGCTCATGAAGGTTTCATAACTTTTGGAGCTCGAAGCTTAGAGTTCTCAAATTGTACGATGGTCAAGTTACCTGAACCACCGATGACTTAAGAATCTGATAGTGAAGATAGAGACGATCCATTTAACGGGAGGAGAGGCCATCCCGATCATCATATTGACTCAAACACTCACTGGGGTTAATGAATCAAACACCATCTGCTCGATTAAATCAATGGTTGGGAATTATTGTAGAGTGCAAAGGTGAAATTAGTGGATATGCTAGTTCACGGCCCGCAATCAACCCACGTCGTCGATCTTGTCGGGAATGGGAGATCAACGGCTAGGATTAGACTAGAGTTGAGTGAGCACTTCCCATATTGCGAAGGTTGAAACCCTGCAATCACTGTGACCCATCGATCTATGAACGAAGATCGAGGGTGGGGAATCATTGCAGAGCGTGAAGGTGAAAGTAGTGGATGCACTAGTTCGCGGCCCGCAATTCATCAACACTATTGATCTCGCCGGGCTGGAATATCAACCACTCCATTTCGACCAAGTTGGGTGAGTACTTTCCAGATTGCGAAGGGTGATCTCTCTAATAAAGAGCACGCACGTTGGAGCCCCATAACTACTGTGAACCATCGATTGATGAACATCTCGGTATTGGTCAGATCATAACCTCCAGGCCTTGATCAATTGCGAGATGGTTGGTTGTGAACCCCTTAGTAACTCCGCAGACTAACAGAGTCCTTTGGTATTGTCAGTCTAAGAGAATCGGAAAGGTTAAAAGAGATAAAGTTCTCCAGAGAAAAAGTGAGACCTAATATAGCCGAGCTCGTAGGAGGAACGAAGGCTGAGGCCTTTGAACATCCACAAAACTCTTCTAAGTCAAAGGAATTCAGAAGCTCGGGAGGAGGATCGACAGTAACCGTTCGATCACAATGCAAAGGATGAACATCCTTCTATTCAAATCAAGGTGCATGAGCCTTAGCTCTTTGCACACACAAGAGAGTGAACTTGCCAAAGTTCCAAAGTCATGAAGTAATTTGGGACCGTCCATCATCAAGGAGGACAGGTGGCGCAAGATCCACAACTATGGAAGTTTGTGGAACAAGAGGAGGTGAAATAGCCAAAGTAGATCCCAACTATTGATTGCCAGGAGACACGTGTTAGAAGATCAGTAACTCTGAAGAACTTACTTCGAGAGTTTTAGTTGAGAGTTTGAACTCCCGAAGCTCGGAGAGTCGGAGAGACGAAGTGAATCTCAATCATCAGATCCAGAGGAAAGGTGGCATGAATCTGTGGACTCCGGGTAAAGACCCGAAGTGAATCTCAACTGTCAGATCCAGAGGGACACGTGGAAGAGATCTGTTGTCTTCGGGTGAAAGTAATCCGAAGACCCGAAGATAATTTGGACCATCAGATCCGGAGGGTACATGGTGACAGATTGTGAACTCTGGGTGAAAACACTCTAGGATAATGCGAAGGAGGAGAGTTTGAAATAGCCGAAGCTCGAACATCCGAAGCATCTGGGAGCCGTCGATCTGAAGGAGGACACATGTCCTCAAATTGTGAACTCTGGGTGAAAACACTCTGGGAGAAAGCGAAGGAGGAGATTTTGAAATCATCGAAGCCTGAACAGCTGAAGCAACTAGGAGTCATTGATATGAAGGAGGACACGTCCTCAGATCGCGAACTCCACATATAACGTTCCGAGAGAAAAAAAGTGAGGGGAATTTGAGGTTTGAGATTTTCGAAGGCTGAAGTCCCAAAGTGGATGAGAGTCGTCGATTTGAGGTGGACGCATGGAGCCATATCTAGAACTTCGGGTATGGAATACTCCGGAGGAAAGTAGAGGGTGAAAGCGTCGAAGTCCCGAAGTAGAGTCTCGACCGTTTATTGAGACGGGAGTTGAAGGCCGTTGATTTGGTCTTGGTTGAAAAGTGTCGAAGTCCCGAAGAGGACCAGGGCCGTTGATTTGGAGAGGATAC